>WBMW01002184.1:5657-18654 GCA_013396635.1 Penelope pileata | reverse complement strand
GCCCATGCCAGCTGCTCACCTCTGGGAACCCCTCCTCCTCCGCAGTATCACGCTTCACCTGAAGATTTCGTGCCCATCATCTCCCGCGTTTAACTACTCTCGAAGCCCCATCTGCGCCGTGCCCCAGGTGAAGATAGAGATGGAGTCAGACTACGAGGACACTGACACCGAAAAGCCACCTCGGGACATGGGCAGTGAGACCACGCTATAGCTCTGTGCAGTGCTTCCTCTAATTTATATATATATATAGATATTTATATATTCATATATATATATAAAGCTAATGGGACATATTTTTCTATGTGAGACTGAGGAGACCAGCGGCCCCAGAGCCCGTTTTGCTCCAGTAGTTACCCTAACGAGCTAGATGCACTGTCAAATTTCCTCCCTTCTGTTGTGCATCATCAGTGGTGGCAGAATGGGGCTAAGAATGTGGAATTGGCATTTTTGGCCCCCACTTACCTCGGATCCACTGCTGGGATGGAGAAGCCAAAGGCAGCCAGGGCCGTGTCCTTGCTGGGGACATCTGGGCTGTGCGTGTGACCGACAAGGCAGAGCACTGTGCTGGGGTAACTTTTTTGAGAGGAGTTTTGGAGCAGGGAGCGCATTTGCCTGCATGAGGAGGAAGTGGGAGCGCATGTCCTGGTTCCAAGATCACAGTACGACTCTCACCAAGTCTGGCTTGGCAAAGGGATCGTGCATTTCCCCTGGGGACCCTCAGGCTTTGTGTTTGCAGTATGCAAACCAAAGCAGGTGAAGCCCTTGCAATGGGAGTCCCATCCTGCAGCACAGCTATGCTGCAGCATCCCAGCAACCCCAGTGAGGTTTTTTTGCTACATCAGGAGGCATTCTGCCTTGGGGGTCTCAGCTGTGCACCCTCAGCATAGATGCAAAGCAGGGAATGAGAATGCATTGAAGGCTGGGGACTGAGGGTAGCAAAGCAGCCATGCCCCAGGCACTGGCAGGAGGAGGGAAGGCTCAAGGGCAGGAGACCTTGAGGGTGTTGCTCAAGCTGCTGCTGCTTGAGATGGGCTGTGAGTGCCTAGGCACAAGAGCAGGGAACAGAGCGCAACTTCTGCTGTCAGGAATCACTGCTGCAGGCAGCAGGGCAGAGTTTCTGCAGGGAACTGGAAAGGGTTTCCACAAGGAAATGGGCAACAGAGTTGTTAGGTGAGCATGACCATGCCTGTCCCCATATCACTGCAAAGCACAGCTTTCCCAGGGCCAGTCCAAGACCTGCAGTGCTAGCCAAAATCCCAAGCTAATGATGGGGCTGGAGCCCTACTGCTGCACCCAGCCAGGAGTGGGCTGTCACCACACCTTGTCCTTGTTGCAAGCACATCGCTGGAGCCTGCCCAGCTCCTAGACAAGGGAGCTGCACTTCTTTGAGCTCCTCCATCCTGGTCATACACACCTGGTTTAACAGCAAGCAGTGTGGGGCACTAAGGGGAGAGCACACGTCCCCTCGTGTAACCCCATACACTTTGCAGTTGCTTCCCCAACAGGGAGGGGTCAGGAGCCACCAAGCACAGGGCAGTCTGGCTCCACGCAGCTCACTGCTTTCTTCCAGCAGTGCTGCGGCAGTGATGAGGCTTTCAAAGGGTTTATCCTTTCTAGCATGCCTACAGGCTGCACTTCAGAAACCCTGGTGTGGAGCAGCCTACTCCAATCTGCTTCTTTTATTCCTCTCTCCCTGCTAGATGGATAGTTTTTGCTCTACCTTAAGGCTGCAAAAAGCGCTCTCTCCTCCCCCTGGAAACAGCCTACCCGACACTTACAGGAACTCCATGCTCGTGCCAGCCATACACGAGTTTCTAGGACTCCGACTAAATATTCCAACTGGTCTAAACCTTTATGCAGGGTAGCCCAGTTCTTTGTAAAGTCAAGTCAAACAAAGACCTGAATGCAGTTTTCTGTTTGTAGCATTTTTTCTGGTTCAAGAACTCTTAGGAATCCACGGTGAGATTAATAAAAGTGTTACTTAAGTCACCACTTAAGCAAGAGCCACTCAGCTTGACACTAAGAGCTATTGCAGTGTGGATGCATTGTGTATATTTTCTAGCATTTTGTACCAATCTCGTGTGGTAGCTGAAGCATGGTACAGGTAGGCTTACGACTGCAATCACTCGGCAAAGGTTAATTTGCTTCATGCAGTACATCACCACTACACAGCGCCCTTGGAAAGGCTTCATGGACTCTGGTAGCTGTTCATAGAGTACAGCTCAGACCCCTCTAGAACACAGCTCACTTCAACTAAATTCATCTATTTTGCAAGTCTCACACACGTGGTTTCTACTTTTTGTATATGGAAATACTGGAGCGTCACAGACTTGCCACCCCTGTTGCAGTACTACTTTAGCCATTTTGTATTTATCAGCGATACTATCCAATAAATCTCATTTAAATGAGTCACAGCTTTTAGTGTGTTTCTGGTGCAGTCTCAGTCTTCAAACCTTAGCTTCACTTCCCAGGTGCTCCTGGCTTAGCGTTTTCATAAGCACTCTTCCCTTCAGGGAAGAGGGATGAATGCACGGTTATTGCTGACTCCACACGTGGCTCCAGCTCCAGCATGGCAACGACTTTTAGCTCTGCAACAAAACCTCCCAGCACCCAGAGAGGTGGGATCAGTCCTTCTAGGGGTATGTGACTACATGCTGTTTGCTGAAGAGGAAAGAGGCCAGGACTCATCTCACTGCCTCAAATCAGCATTACATGCAAGTTGCTCCACCCTGCTGGAGGCACTGCGCTCCCAGGTAAGGTTAACTTTATAATCAGAGCTTGCAAGCAAAAGAACTAAGACTTTGCTTACACTTTCACTATGAACATCAGCTATTGTTGATTTATTTGTTCAGAACCATGTTGCAGTTGTGTTTTGGTCAAACTCGGAGAAAGCGAGACCCACTGCTGCTCTGAGAGAACAAGGGGAGCTCACAGTGCAAGTGCTTTGACTTGTTAGAGAAGTACAGAATTTGCTTAGTAGTAATTCTAGGAAATCTAGGAAATAAGTAGCGTTCTTCCCTCCCCACCCTTTCTTACTATATTCAGAGTCACCCTGGGTAATTCAGCAAGTACTGGCACCCTCCACACTACAGGCCAGGAAACCCCCTGTGCACTCAGTGTAGTCACCAACAGCCCCCCGTTACTCTTTGGTTAGAGAAAAACAGTTTTAAGCTGTCACTATCCAAAATAGAAAAAAGCTTAGCTGCACACTAAGAACATGTTACAACAGATCTACCACTGTCCAAGGCCCCAACCAGGCTGAGAACGTGGCTTTTGCCAATTGCTTCTACAGAAGAGCTCAACTCAAACTAAACATCCAGCGTTGAGTAAAATACTTCAGAGCAGGTCAAATGCAAGCAGTCTGGGCTGACTGAGCATTTGTGAGAATAAACCCATGAAGGCCACGTTTTGCACTGTGGAGCACACTCCACTTCCCCCAGGCAGCACGTTCCCTGGAGAGCTGCACAGCCAGGGTCTCAACTGCTTCTTAGTCCCTGTAAGAACAACGTAGGCTGCAGGGCTGGCTTCTTAGCAAAGTGCTAGCATAAAAAGCAGCTTTGCTAGAAGGCCAGGAGTACAGATGCTTATACCTTATTACAACTAATGCATATATGCTTCAGCTTCAAATAAATATCTATGACCTCAGAATAGTAAATATCTCTTCTGTACAAAAAATATTGCATTTTCTATCGGCCTGTCTGGGAATAATTTTGGAATGTTGTTTTCAGTGCTAGAAAAGAGTCCCGTGTTAAGCAGGTAAGGCTTCCAGTGCTTTGGGTTTCAACAGCTTCTTGGCAGCAATGATGGTGTTCTTCATCAGCATGGCAACAGTCATGGGCCCAACTCCCCCAGGGACTGGGGTGATGTAACTGGCCTTCTTCTTCACTCCTGCAGGAAGGACAGAGTTGAGCACCCAAGTCAAGAGCAGTAAGAATTATCAAGCTGGCTGGTCAGTAACTGTAACCATCTAAATTCCTTCAAGACCACCAGCTAAGAAATACTGAGAGATATTAGTCTCTTAATTTAGCTGTTTCCCCCATTACACAGGGCAGCACAAAGCACGCCAGTCTGACCACTCCACTAGCTTATCCCCCAAGCTAATATCAGAGCCTAAGCTGGGGAAAAAGCAAGATCTAATAGCTAGATTTATCCAACACACCAAGTCCGAGACCAGACATGGGCCGGATGCATGCTCTTCAGAAGGGCTCCAATCAAGTAACAGCTTGAGTATTTGCCCTCTTTCTTGCAGGACGAGGTTCCAGGACTTTTTGCCAGGCACGTGGAGATGTGGGGCCTGCCTGGGCACTGTTGCTGCTAAGTGGTGAGCAAGACTGGTAAACAGCAAGTCAAAAGGTAAGTTCTACATGTTTTTTTTTTTTTTTTTAAAGCAGTGTTTAAAAGCAGGAGTATGGGTTACAAAATGGAGAAGAGGTAGAGCATCCTAAGTGCCTAGGTTCAGGATGAATCTCCTCTGCATTGCAGTATACAGGCAAGCCATTCCCTTGCACTCTTACATATTGAATGCACTAAGAGAGCTTCAGCACAGGTATGCATCTAACTCCATCCTGGTCCACTGCATGAACCAGGATTCCCTCCCTGCTTCTCAGCACACTGGATGCTTAATGCTCAAAGTACGAGATGCCAGAGCCTTTTATACCTTCAAAATCCACATCCCCAACGAGCCTTGATTTGGCGGTGATAGGATCCTGCACTCTAGTTATCCCCACATCAATAACTGCAGCTCCTTCTTTGATCATATCAGCTGTGATCAAGTTGGGAATACCTGTAAGAGAACAGATCCACATGCTCACACTGGTGCTCAACAGCCCTCAGTTTCCCCATCACCTGTCTTCACACTACCCAGCCCAGTATGTTTTAACCCACCTGGGCCTTCCTGCCTCACAAATCCACTAGCCACAGTTGCACAATCCAGACCTACTCCCTGAGATGCTCAACTCACCCAGAAATCAGGGATCTGAGTGATTTATTTATAAACTCAGTATAAAAAGAACTGGAATCCACCTCCAGAAAGAGGTCTGGCAAAGAAGCTGGAACCAAGCACTCTCCAAGCTGAAACCTTTAAACTTAAATTTGAAGGCTGTAGGTGTGCTTATTTAGCCCAGCCCCACACTGGCATACACCCCCAGCAATTTTTGGGCACCTGAAGAGTCAGCACACTGGTCTGAGACCACCACAACCCAGCTGGCAGAGGCACTGGCTTCACCTGAGGGCTGCAAAACCTCAAGCATGACAGAGAAAAGGGTGGGAGAACACCAGCTTGGAGCTAAGCCACCCTTTCAGGGTGGGGTGTGTTGGTCTGGTTCTACCACATACTGCCTCAACTGAAGAACTCATTCTACCTCCCGCTTAGTTAACTCTTTCATATGACCCTCTCTCTTGTTTACTGACCAACTTTGGCTATTAACATGCCTTCCTTCCTGCCATCAGCACATCTGCTGTTATGCAGTGCTACCTTTAACACCAACACCACTTCTAATCCTTCCAGTACCTTATGTCTCCATTTCTAATGCACATCCCTCTCACACCAAGCTTCTGTTGCCAAGCAGATACACCAAATCAATTCTTCTGTTAATGAGCTACTCCCATGCCAAGGGTACTGCCTGGAGAAGAATTCATATACGTGTGATTCCTTGTGCTCTGAAGAGGGTACTGCACATGTAATTCAGCATTTTCACCATCTCTAGGTAAGCAGATGCTATCTTGATAATTTTCTCTCCCCACAAGTACAAAACTGTCTGCATATGTAACAGAGCCTGCCTGTAGCTGTTCTCTAGGTCTGATCAGGTACTTGCTGGCACACCAAGTCCTTCTGCCAGATGTCATTTTGCATTTCAAAAAACTACAAACTGTTCTGCTAGTCTATCCTAGGCTTAATCACAGGATAAACTGACCGGCTGAAACAGCCCACTCTTGCCCACAGCAGCTGCAAGCAGCCGTAAGGATGCCAGATTCTCCTGTGTTGCCAGAGCTGCTTCAGGCAGGGAGGCCCTTGGACACATACCAACAGGATTGTCTCCTACAAGGAGAGACTCCCTTCAGAAACACCACTCAAGCTGCAGCACAGGAGCCTCTGTGCATCTCACCTGCACTGAGAGCTCAGTCTTACCTGCTGCTGCTACCACAATGTCAGCACGGATTGTGTGTTGTTTCAGTTGCTCCTTGGGAGTATAGCGGTGTGATATTGTTACTGTGGCATCACCTGCAAGAGGGGTCACATGAAGCATTTTACCCATGTGTATGGCAACTTTTCTAACTCTTCACTTTCAAGACCACCTGCAAAGGCATTAGGAACACAAGAGCCTAATGACAAATCACTGGAAGCAGCCTACAAAGTCAGAGGGAGGGATCTGCTACAGAAAAAGACAAGGACTAACTGAAGAAGGTTCTGAAGCATTACAAGATTGCCTACGTGCAGTTAACTCCCCAGCCTCAACCACAGTTCATGCAATATGTTACAGTCCCCAGGGTAGGCGTACGGCTGGTTTCAGAGCCTACCAAGGACTGTGGGACAGGCAGAGGGCTTCCTCCCACAGCTGCCTGATAGGCAGGCTCTGAGACCAGCAAGTCCCTACCTCCTGGGCGCTCGTGCCTGCCATCTGTATGCAGCAACATGGCGATGGGCATTCCCACATTCTTTGACCGGCCAGCCACCACCACATTCTTCCCTAGCGTTGGGATGCCTGCAGGAAACAGGATAGAGGCTTAAGACAAGCTGGAGTTGTGACAAACAGCAGGCAAATCCTGCACCAGCTTACCCGTTCTCTTAATGATCTCCCACACCCCCCACGGCGTAGCTGGCAGCATGGAGTACTGGTCAAGGCACATACGCCCCACATTGATCACATGAAAGCCATCAACATCTTTGTCTGGAGTCACAGCATTGCAAATCTTTCGCTCATCGATGTGTTCTAGAAAACAAAAAAGCTAGGGATCAGCCACAAACCTGGTCCTCTGCACCAGACCTCAACTCGAAAGTTTGGCAGCTTGAAGCTATTCAAAGCTTCCAGCAAGCGCAAGGCTAACAGCTCCCAGCAGAAGAGGGCTGGAACTGCACTGCTGCTGATGGAAAGGGGGCATTTTCAGACAGCCTCAGTGTTACAACCAAGTTTAAGCTTCTGGTTCAGGAAGCTGATACTCCCCACACATGGCCCCCAGCAACTCAACTCATACAGGCAGCAGTACGATGGAGTAGTGTTACCAATTTCTTTAAGCTGCATCATGGCAGAGTGCCACGTCTCATCTCAAAGGAGAACTCCTCTTCTGGCATGTAAACTCTTAAGAGCTCCGTGTAAAAATGAAACGGATTGAGATCTAGCTACTCACCAGGTAAAGGAAGCTGCACTAACAGGCCATCCACGTTGTCATCATTATTTAGTTTGCTGATCAAATCCAGTAGCTCCTCCTCAGTAATAGAAGCTGGCTTGAGGATTGTCTCACTGCTGATTCCTGTGCAGTCAGAGAAAGTGCTGCATTAGAAAGCAGCATGTACATAAGTGGGACACCAGCTTCCCTAATTCATGCTAATTTAAGCTGCCTTTTTTTAAATTCTGCACAAAATCTTATATGGACACATCGGGGATCGTATGCTTCCTGCAACAGCAACCACCTTCCAGGCTGCAGACCTCCACAAGCATTGCAAGTTATGACTGAGGACCCATTAGCCTGTCTGCACAGCCATCCCTGAAAAAGACTATTTGAAAGCAGAGGCCCTCCACACGCATGGAGGACTTGGAAAAAACAAATGGAAACATGTTATGATGAAAATACAACTGCACCTCCTGGGGACTTTTCCTGAAAAAGCTGAGTCTGAAATCTCAGCTCCAAATAAGACTTTAGCAGCACAGAAACCAATAAGAAATTAAATCACTGCATGCCCTGGACCTTCCTCAGCACATTTTCTCCAGAATTACACCTGGGAAACATTTGGTTGAACACCAAGTAGGACCTTGGCTTGCAAGACTGAAAGAGTCACAGCACAACAAGACTATGCTGAATTACGATTGCATCTTAGGTAGTTGATTAAAGAAGGCAAATCAAAGCCCTGCTGGTGCTTTGCACAGGCCTACAAAGACTGCAAGTCCAAGCTGCAGAGCCTGATGTTGCCCTACAGCATGGGCAACATCAACAACCTTTTGGCTTGCTGGGCTGCACTGAGTGAAGAGGAATCATCTTGGGCTGCATATAAAATTTAGAATGCAGTTGAGCTACGTAACTAACAGAACTTTATAATGATTTTTTTTATTTAAAAAAAGGCAACAAAAACAAACTAGTGGGATATTTAACCTTTTTTTTTTTTTTTTTTTATGAAACTAATGCATCAGTCTGGTTCAAAGGAAGAGGTTGCGATTCTTAGCGAGTTCTCAAGGTGTTCATCAAATTTTTGATAAAATTTTACTCTTCCTGTGCTTCATCCTTCAAAACAAACGTTAATGAATGCATGCACTGCCAGAAAGCAATCATGTGAATAAGGCATGGTTGTGAAAAGAGGGATATTTTTTTCTGATGAGCTAGGTCTTAAGAAGAGGTCTTGTAGAGCCACATGATCAAATTTTAATTTGAGTTGAATACCTGATTGCAACTCCACACATTCCTTGTGAAAATTCTCAGATAATGTATTTATGCTGACTGAAAATGGAGTTGCAAATACACCAAAAAATTGATGACTTGAGGGCGATCTTGAAACCTCTCCTCAAATTCCTTTATCAAAACAGAAAGCAAGGCTGCATCTTTTTTGCAGTTCACAGGACTGTACTTAACCAAGTATCAAAATCCACAAAATTATTTGCCATAACTTGAGTTAGCACTCAAGTTACGTGCACTATTAGCACTGTGGCCTCCCCACGTCCTGGGCTCAGCTCAGACAGTGTTAAACAGCACAATGATGGTTTGGTTATCACTGAGTGCTGGATGCGAGCCTGGGGCCAGGCTGGTCAGGGGTCAGGACCAGCCAGCAGCAGGGGAGGGCTGCAGCACGGGTTGTGCTGGGCCTCACGCAGCCCGCAGGTTGGACACGGCCACCCTGGAGGATACAAGTGGCAAAATGCCTGTGGGAACCCTGCCTATCAACTGCACCACAGCACTACTAGGAAGGCAGCCAAAGCAGTCACAGCAAATTCTGCAGTCAGCCCAGGCAGCTGAGGCAAAAAGCAGCCAGGTAAATGTGATATGGAACAAAGGCTCCTTGGAGACCTAACGAGACGTTCTGATCTCTCATTAGCGAGTGTTCTTTAGTAGTGCACAGGTCGTGCCAGGGATCAGTTCCACCTCGGCATTCCCAAAGTAGCCTGGCAAGCATGGTGTTTGTATTACAGTAGGTATTACATATTCACTACACTCCATTACATATTCATTATATAATATTATATTATATTCTCGATGCATGTTCATACAGTCCTGCCTTCACGTGATCCTTCTTCCATTTTTGGCCATCTTCTTCCATGTCAATTTGAGTGGGTGGCCGACGTTCCCTTAATTCAGGGGTCCTGAGGTTACCTGCGTTCAGACTCTCCTCCAGTCAGAGGCCAGGCCATTGTTTTCTGTGGCTTCATCTTCAAGTTACGGGTACATTCTGTCTTCTTCCCTGGGGCCCGTGCTGATAAGTGCTAGCTAGGTGAAACATCCTGCCCTAGTCAAACAGCTACTCCTTATCTCCCCTTAGGCCCTATACACATGCTGATTTGAAAATTCTCGGGCCTCTAGTTCCCTCAAAGCGCTGCTTCCCCTCCTGCCACCTTCATCTATCTGATGCATCCTAAAAGTTTCCCCAGCACCCAGCAGAGGACTCTTACCTAAAGCAACAAGCAGCAGTCATTTACTCCAGTCTTTCAGAGCAGAGTGCAGGACTTACCAACATCAGCAGCTGCTTTGGTTTTGTTCAGTACGTAGGAGTGGCTTGCAGGATTCTCACCAACTAGAACAACACTGAGGTGGGGTCTCTTGTTTCCAGCTGCAACCCACTGCTCAACCTCATGACGAGCTTCCTGCCGGATCTGCCGAGCCAGCTTCCTTCCAGAAATGACAACCGCATCATCTCTGCAGCACAAAAACGTTACCAAAGCAGTCAGCATTGTTAGGACCATCAAATTCAAGCACTGTGCAACAAGAGCACAGGAAACAGGTGCTGAGCACAGGGCAGAAGTAGTTCTTTAACTCGAGCTCAGTACAAGCCTTTATCACATAGCAGATGCTTTCTGCAAATTATATTAGGCAGCATACTTCAGGCTTAAGTTTCCAGCTTGGCTGCCCAAAACCACCACCAGCGAACAGAACTGTTGGAGGAACAGTTACTCCTGCAGCCCAAGGAAGTGCACACGCTCTGCTGCCCTGCAGGACCAGCGTCCACGTGCAGCGTTCACATTGTAACTTGAAGCACAGGCTGTGCAATCAGCTCCCCTTTGGTAAGCCAGTCACCCTTCTCTTTCAAAGCTTCACTGTGAAGGACTTTACATGAGGCAGAGCTCACTCCCCACGTAAGCAGAGTTTCCACTACAGAAGGTGTGAGCAATTCCAGCTCATCTGATGCAGTGCAGAATAGGTCACACTGCATCACTGAGCATAGCCCCCACACAGCCCAGTATCCCCCGGGGGGCTGTGACCCCCAGCGCAACAGACACCCTGCGCTGCCCACCTCCTGCCCCCCCCCCACCTTCAGTCGTTCCTTCGCACTGGAAGCAGGGCTAGGGAGACGCAGCTGCCATCCCTTCCATTTTCTAGCGCTCAGCTGGAGGCACTGCAGGGACATCTGCCCGCCGGAGCCACGTCCCAGCAGCTCCTCACACACACTTCTGGTCTAAATGGGGAGCAGGAATACCGCGCCTGTGCCAGACGCGTTCCGGGACACCGGACACCCGGCAGGTGCAGGAGTGCAGCTGCCGCCCCGCTCCGGGCCGCCCCTCTGCTCACGGCTGGCTCTTCCCCCAGGTGCTGACCCTCCCCCGCGTCCCGGGCCCCTGCCAGGGCGTCACCCTTCGCCAGATTTACCTCCGCACTTCACCGCGGCCCCCGGTACCCCCTAACCCGCTCCTCTCCGCTCACCCCCGCAGCCCCTCGGGCGCTCCCCAGCGCCTTCCCGCGAGGACAGGGCCCGCCCGTGCGCGAGCGGCTGCCGAGCGGTGCCCCGCAGCCCCAGGAACGCGGGAGAGGAGCGGCCCCCAGAAGGCACCCGATGGGTCCCCACCCGCGGCACCGCGCCCGGAGCGAGGGGAACGGCCGTGGCCGCTCCCCGAGGACGGAGCGCCCCGACGCCATTGGCTCACAGTCCCCGGCCCCCCCACGCCCCACGCAAGGCGGGAGCGGGATTTCATCAGCCTGCAGCGCGCGGCGCGGCCGCTGGGACCGCCCCATTCATTCCGGGTGCACGCGGCCCAGCCGGGCTCTACCTGGGCACAGTGAGGTGCAGGCGGCGGCCGCAGGGCCGCAGCACAGCGTGGCCGAAGGCGCGGAGCGGACGGAGAGCGGTTGCCATAGCGACAACAATACCAGCGAAAAACACGGCGGCAAACAGGGGAACGACTCCGCGCCGCCTGCTGCCTTATATAGCGCCTGGGTCCGCCCCCTGGCGGCCGCGGAAGCCAATCGCTGCGGCGAGCGGCACGGGGATGGGAGGCGAATGGCGGAGGAGATGGAGTGGGCGGGGAGGGGTGGGCGGGGCTTCTCTCCGTAATTGGGCACGGCGTCGCCCATTGGCTGGGCGCGGGCAGCGAGGGGCAACGGGCTGAGTCAGGCGGGGCGGGGTCGGGCGTGGGCCCGCTGTCGCTGGGCGCTGTGCTGTGGGGCTGCTGGCGGAGGGGCCGCGGGCGAGGTTGCTCGGCATCTGCCTCGGTTCCTGATCTGCTGGCGGCAGCCCCGGCTTCAGCGGTGTTTTTGCAGCCGCTGATGGCAGCTCTGGGTTAGAACGAGGCCTGGGGCCACCCTGCGCAGCACAGAGCCTGGCGCTGGGGAAGGCCCAGTGCAGGCCGGGGTCAGGGGCAGTCCCTTAGCCAGAATCATAGAGTCGTAGAAACACCAGGTTGGAAAGGACCTACAGGATCATCTAGTCCAATCGTCCTCCTATCACCACTACTACCTACTAAACTACTAAACCCCGTCCCATAGCGCCTCATCCAGATGCTTCTTGAACGCTGCCAGGGACAGTGCCTCCCCCACTCCCTGGGCAGGTCATTCCAGTGCCTGACCACTCTTCAGGAGACGTTTTTCCTTACATCTAACCTGAACCTCCCCTAGCACAACTTGTGGCTATTCCCTCTAGTCTTATCAGTAGTTACCTGGGAGAAGAGCCCAACCTCCCCCCATCACAACCTCCCTTCAGGAAGTTGTAGAGTGCGGTGAGGTCTCCCCAGAGCCTCCTTTTCTCCAGACTAAACAATCCCAGCTCCCTCAGCCACTCCTCATAAGGCACTGACGGGGTGGCGGCTGCAGCAGATGCTCGCTGAGAACTGAGCTCGAAGCGCCACAGCACGCGGCGCTGCCGGGGCCGCGAGGGCGGAGTGGGACCGCGGCGGGGCACGGCCCCTGGAGCGCCTGGGGCCGGAACGGGCCGCGCGCTGTGGCCGCTGTTGCCATAGTGACGGCGCCGTCCGAGGCCACGCCCCCGGTCGGCTCTCGCGAGAGCTGCGGCCGGGCGAGAGCTGCGGCTGCCGGCGCCACTTTCTGTCGGGCCGGGCCGGCTCTGTTCGCCATGAGCTTCCTCTTGTGAGCCCTGGGCTGCGCCGTGGGGACGGAGGGCGCTGGGGGAGGGCCCCGGCCGGGGCTGGCTGCGAGGGGCTCTAGGAGGGCCCTATGGGGCGGGTCACGAGGGGATTTTGGGGAGGGGGCTCGAGGCCCCATGAGAGGGCTTTAGGGAGAGGCACGGGCCTTCGGGCTCAGCCCGTTGGGGGAGCCTGGGTCCGTCCTCTGGGGCCTTACGAGGGGCTGAGGAAGTCTCGGGTGGGAGGAGGACCACGGCCCTGTGAAGGAAGAGCAGCAGGGTGGGGGGGGG
>WBMW01002183.1:358976-438012 GCA_013396635.1 Penelope pileata | reverse complement strand
TGTCACTGAATTCCTCTGTGCTGAGAGAATGGCAGCCGTGACGTAAGAGTGGGTCACCTCCTTTGGTGTGTATATTTACAAGTATGGCATGCAGACTCTTGTTCTTCAGTGGCACAAATGCGTAGCTAATGGTGGTGACTGTGTTGAAAAACAGCGTTTTGTAGCAGAGAATTTGCTCTGCCATTTAATGTTACTGTGGTCTTTGTATCTGTTGTAGTTTCTTTGGAAATAAATAGAAGGCTTTACTTTCAGAGCAACCTATGTATTATCCTCTTCTATGTTCCCACGAATGTCTATAATTTTTTCAGTAGCTCTCATGCACAGCATACTCTAAAAGTAAGCGTTGTGTTGCTACAGTACCAAATACAACCATAATGTAATCTCTCTACTTGTGTTTTTCTGATGGTATTTTCAAGAAGGGTATACATTGTTTTCATAGGAATGTCGTACCACCCGATCTTTTCCGTGATTTTGCTTCCCAGGGAAGAGTTCCTTCGTCCCATTGCTAGGGCCTGCTCTAGTGTCCACTCTTCAAAGCAATGCAGAAAAGCTAGAACTCAGGAAAGAGCTCCAAAAAAAATTTTCAGTCTACAAAAGACACTTTCTAATGTGACTTCCTTAAATCCATCATCTAACTAGATAGCCTGTACTCTACCTCAACCAGAAGCTATAGACTTATATAGCTTATAGACTTATAGCTTAGAAATAATTTACTGAAGTTTTACGTGTGCATTATGAAGGTTATTTATCATGCCTATAGTAATTCTTTCTGATCTTATTGCTTTTTTAAAGCTAAACAGTTGGTCTGAAAATAATAGAGTTGGGAGCAATGTTTTGAGTGCTTTTACAATATCACAATAGATATGCTATTGATATAATAGAGAAACTGTTATACTTCTGCTTAAGAATAGATGTATTTGAATTGTATTTTCATCACTTTAATAAAGCTTCGCATAATGGAACTTTGAGTCAGTTAACTAGAAACAATTATTTCCTGCCACAGCGCTAATGTTAATACTCTTCTGAATTTCTAGTGATACACAATTTTCCTGAAATTGTAATTTGACTTTTGTTTGTTCATTTTTAGCTTCCCAGTGAAGATACAGAAGTATTCGAGAATGCCTCCCAGTGCTTATCGTTGCTGGTTCAGTTGTATGGAGGGAATAGTCAGGAGAGCATGTCTCTAGAAAACATGGACAGCTTTGCTGAAGTGCTGACATCCACAAAAGATACACGACAACTGAAGCTTTTGTTGAGAATTATAAAGAGACTGGTAAGTAAGCTTCTATACATTTTGAAGTTCCATGTCAATTTTTTTTGGATATTTTTTTTGATATAATTTTCCTTTCAAAGGAAAAAGAGTAGAAAAGAATTTTGAAAACACAGTAAGTTAAATTTCATGTCTTTAAATTTCAGTCAACCTTTCTGGAGAAGATAGCCTTCTGTTTTCAAATCCTCTTGTAAAACAATTGCAGATTTTTCATATTTCATTTAGCTGTTCAGCTATTGAATGAACTCATGTTATTTTTATATTTGTTTAGTACTTCAGCTTTATGAAGTATTAGAACAGTTTTCTGAATGCCTTCTGGAAGAATTAACTTTGTATCATTAAATAGCTGCTCAGCAGCAGAGGGCTTGATTTCATGGTAAATAAAATGCTATTTTTCTTAAAATTGGTTTCTATGCAGACTATTCTTACCAAGTTCCCAGTTTAGCTCAGCCCTATCGTTCCCTAGAAGAAGCATGAATATAGAAAACTGAAATTGAAACGATGTTTAACATTCATAGTTTCTCTCATTCGTGACATCATCCTAGGATTTGTTCGTTTATTTGCTCATGCTCTTCTTAAAAAGAGTTCTAACAAAAAAAAATTTTAAGATGCTTCCTATTTATTTTTTCCTTGTACTTTGCTTCTCTGTCTGTGTAACTGCTGTGCTGGCGAGGGTGGTTTCTGTTTTTTTCTTTTTGCTTTTCCACAAAAGCAGTAAGAAGAAAGGCAAAAAAGTGTGAGGGTAGGAAGGAGAAAGAAGGCGGTAATGTATATATCTAGATTATTTCATTTTAGCATAGCTACAGACTGGTATAGTTTCCCTCTGATTTGAAGGCTGTTATTCAAAAGTTGGCCCAGCACACGGGATGTTTAACCTAGAAATTTTTGTTGAATATCTTAAGAGAACAAAGCTATACAATCAACTTTTGAATATTGGAAGTTCTTGTACTTTTATATTCTCTCCCTTGTATACCAATGATGCTGGTACTTGCTATTTATATCAGGCACAGATTTTCTGTAATTACTATAATGAGATCATAGGATTTCTTTTGAAAGCAAGGTTCATAGATAATTTGACAGATTATTTAATAAATCTTACATTATTTCTCTAAACCTTAGCAAGTCCTGTTCAGAGGAGGTGATTATCTTGTCAAAATTGTCATAATCACAGAAGACATTGAAATATAATGATATCTATTTAACAAGGATTCAGCCCACATCATCTGTTCATGCTGAGTTTTAAAGCCTTGAACAGCATTTTTCAATTTTTTTTCATAAATTGCTCATACCTGAGCAATATTTTAATAGGAGGACCACTGAGTGCACCAATTTCCCTTCTTGCCAGCCAGTACTTGTACAGAGCTTCCTTCCAATCTATGATCACATTAACTTTGATATTAGAGACACAGGTGTTGCTTACACAAGAGAGGGATATATAAAAAGAAATTAATATATTTATGGTATGGCTAACTGTGTAGCATGTATTTCTGGAAACAAGGAAACAGCATAGCTTTAAGACTAGCTAGTCTTTGTGCATCTGCTTCATATATTTCCAGTGGACCAGCGGCGACATATCTCCCAATATCAGAATCTTCAACTTAAAAACATGTCGGAGAAATTCTCAGCATATAATACAGCTGTACCTTGATGAAGTGGAAATTTGCATCTTTATGTTGTTTTGATTAATAGCATGTACTCATATCGTTTTTTTGGAGAAAGTTAGCGTGTTTGTTTTTGATGTGGTCATTTCTCATTATCAGACTTGCCCAAAGTTTGTCTGCAAACTGACTGCAGAGCAAAACTTCTTGCAGCAGTTCCTTCAATGATTTTAGCCTACAATTCTGTTGTATTCATTTAGTGAACAGAAATACATATTTAAGCCAGATGGGGTCAAGAAGAAATCTAAGTACAGTTACTTACTAATGTGATCTCCATGAACAGACCCTTGTTCATGACTTCATTTTCATAGAATCATGGAATTATTTAGGTTGGAAAAGACCTTTAAGATCACCAAGTCCAACCATTAACCTTACACTACCAATTCCACCAATACCCCCAGGTGCTTTTCTGCCAGGCAACTTCCAGCTGCTTTTCCCCAAGTCTATGTCACTGCATGGGATTGTTGTGACCCAAATGTACCTAGCACTTGACCTTGTTGAATGCTGTTCAGTTGGACATGGCCCATTGATCCAGCCTATCCAGATCCCCCTGCAAAGCCTTCCTACCTTCAAGCAGATCAGCAATCCTGTCTAACTTGGTGTTACCTGCAAACTCATAGAGGGCACACTTGATCCCCTCATCCAGATGATTGATAAAAATGTTGAACAAAATTGGAGCCAGTATTGAGCCCTGGGGAACACCACTGGTGACCAGCCATCAACAGGATTTAACTCCTTTTGGGCCCAACCATCCAGCCAGTGAACAGTACATCCATCCAAGCCATGAGCAGCCAGTTTCTTGAGGAGAAGGCTGTGCGAAACTATCAAATATCTTGCTGAAGTCCAAGTAAACAAGATCCACGGCCTTTTCCTCATCCACTAAGCTGGTCATCTTATCACAGAAGGAAATTGAGTTAGGCAGGCAGGACCTGCCTTTGACAGACCCATGCTGAATGGATCTGATCACCTGGTTGTCCTGGACATGCCATATGATGGCAACTCAAGGTGATCTGCTCTGTGACCTTCCCTGGCATTGAGGTCAGATTAACAGCCTGTGATTCTCCTGATCCTCTTTCCTGTCCTTCTTGTAGATGGATGTTGCATTCACTATCCTCCAGTCAATTGAGACCTCACTGGTCTAGCCAGAACTGCTGGTAAATTATTGGAAGTGCCTTGGTAATCACTTACGGCAGTTACTTCAGCAACCTTGGGTGGATCCCATCTGGCCCCATAGATTTGTGGGTGTTCATGAAATGATTTTATTGTAAAAAAGAAATCATTATAATTAAAAACAGAAAAATGTGCTTTCAGCTAACTTTTTAAACTGTGTAAGAAAGGATCATTTAAAAGCTTGAAAGGGGCAGCATTGGCTGTCTTCCCTCTGTTTTTTGTAATGACCTCTCAGCTTTCAAAGTTTTTGACTCTGTCAAGCCCGGGTTAACCAGTCTTTTTCAGGGATGTTCTCTCACTGGCATTGATACAAAGGACAGAAACTGAGTAAAACTATTGAATGAAAGGTATGGACTTTTTTCTCTTCAGACCTTTTACCAACTCTCGTGTTCTTGTGAAGAAACTCTGGTTTCTTCATCTTGGGTTAGACAATACTGCTATTCAGATATCCATTTTTAGAGGCATCTATGTATCTGAACAGCAACCTCAGAAGAGTGGTCTTGTTTCATCTTTTAGTTCTGGAAGCCACTCCTGCCGCCCTTTGTGGAAACTATCTTACCGCTTCATTTTTGCTGTGAGGATATAATGTACCTTCTTACAGTCCAGCAAATAGTCTACATTAATGTATTTCATTGTGAATTGGAAGAGATTTACATATGGGAAGCAAATAGTCCAGTTCTTGCATACTTTACTCAGATTTTAATTTCCTTTTCCCCACAGAAAAATGTCTACCTGCCAGCTCAAATTAGCATCTAGTCTGCAATGTAAAAGCAAGCGATTATCACCATAATTTTTTAGAACTAGCTAATGCCTTTTCAGTGGACACATAATTGCTGTGGGATTATAGCTTGGTACTAACAAATGAAATGTTTCATTTTTCCAAACAAGGGAAAGCTCTTTTTTTATTTCATCTGATAATAAGGAAAAATCCCTCTGAGAAAAAAGAATAAGCATCAGGCTCTAGCAGGCAGATCTCCACTCACTGTGGAGAGTGAACTTGTGTTCTGTGACTTCTACCTTAAGTACTTGTCAGAAAGTAGATTCAAATTTTACCTACCTCACGCTTTTTTCTTCTGATCTTCTTTCTAGAACCCGATTTTCACTAATTTGCATATCATAACTGTCAAAAAATCGTTCATCCTTTATTTTTGAGCAACTAAGACGTTTAAGAAGTGATCTGCATGTCAGATACCCTGTGGGGATATGTAGGAGGATTTCTCAAATTGTATTAGGCTGTGTAGAAAGATGCTAATGATAGAGCCATGGTACTTGCACTATGACAAAGATCCATAACTTCAGAAAAAAATTGCTGTGATAGTTCCTGGACTAGGTGCTCATTATCTTAGTCACTAATTATGCATTATAAGGGAAGATATTTGGAGCTTGAAGAGAGATAGAGTCTGAGTAGCATAAATGTTTGATATGGGGTAGCAATTCTTCAATCTCTCTGAAAGCTGAATTTCTTACTGGAGATTTCCTCCTCAGGTCACTCCTGCAAATATGTCTACACAGAGCTTGTCTTGGAGAAGGGCAAGCACTATCCCAAGAGGTTTTTAGTGTGCCTTTTACATCTTCAGCTGTAAGTATTCAGTGCCACAAGGAGGTGCTTGTGTGGCAATTCCCAGGAGACTCTGCTTTTTCAGCATTTTATAAAGCTACGTGAACATGCTGGCACATCTGCTCTGAGAGCATACTTCTCTCACATAGTCTCAGTTAACTGGAGGAAAACTTCTTATGCATCTTTCTCCTAATCTGAATCTTTTAAGAATGCCTTTACTTAAATTGATTCCTGAAGCAATCCATAGTATTTCATTGCTCTAAGGGATGATTTCATAACAGAGATGCTTGTTAGACTCTGAATACAACACTCATGTAGGTTACTGATGTGTGTATGTATACTCACTATAAAGGCACCTGCTGTTAATATGTTTTTCTGAACATACATCTCCTTACTATCTGGATGATTCTTACACAAACAATTTCTACCCTTCATTAGTACCTCTTATTTTCAAGTTGTTGCCAGGTGTGCATCTATTCTTTGGGTGGCTTCAGTCTGCAGTAGCATAACATCCTTGGGTAGCATGAAGCATTTTATTGGACATAAACAACTGAAAATTTCCCCAAGAAAACACACCTTATGCCTATCATAAACAGGATGGATTTCTCATGGTGCTCTGAAGAAGATAGGTGGAAAGCCTAATACCGCTTCATTTCTTTATTCCTTTCCTCTGTCTTGAGTGGCTCCCTCTGTTTGCAAACCCACACAGGCCTTTGTGTAATAGGTATGGGTAGGTTTTAATGAAATTTGAGAGCATCTCCAGAGATCGCAGATAGGGAGGCCATTTGTGCAGTGCTGTTGCCTGGTAACCTTAAACCATCCTATTTGCAGGCTCTGCAATAAGGTGATGGAGATGGACTGCTTGCCTAGCAGCCCCGGATGGGACTGGTGGGAGCCATCCCTTCCCAGGTTCACCCAGAGTGCCTATGGGCAGTGAGGGGGGTGTCCTCCCTCCTCCTGCACTGCTGGCTTTAACCTAATTGCAAAGCAGGATTTTAAATACAGCTTGGTGAATTTTGCATATGTTCTGATTGAGATAAAATTTAACGAAACTTTTTAAAAAGAAACCCCAGAACTTACAAGGTCTCAACCTACCAACATGGAGATTTGGGAATTGGAAACACTGCCCTGGGCCGTTCCATGACTTCTGGTCATGAAGTGATACATGGCATTTAGAGCTAGGATGTGTTACAGCAGTTATCATTAGGTGCATACATCAATTCAAACAGCAATTAAACAATGATTTAAATAGCACTAGTATAGTATAACTTAAATTCAGCATTTGGCAAGCCTACTTCCATTTTGTGGTACAGCCCCTTTGCTGTGTTTTATTGTTTATGGAACAGATAATTGAGTGGATATTGACCAATTTATCTGAGTAATTTGTATTTTTTTTATAAATTAAAAACATCACTTAAGCTGTATCTTGAACTTTGTGTTCAACTGGTATTATCTTATGGGCACTGCCAAATTCCCATGGAAATGAAATATTGTACTTTCATTGTTGAATATTGGTGGAAGTTTTTTAAACAAAGCATTTTCAGCAGCAATCATAAAGGAAATGTTTTGTCAATGAGGAAGTATGATTTTGAACAAAGCTTATTAAGCATCCCGATCTGTTCTCAGACATTGTACGAGCAATACAAACTCTTAAGATGCGGATTTTTATAAAAATTAATTGGTGGAAGTTCAGTATCACATAGCTGTACAAAAAAGTTTTGATATTTTCATCCTCTGATTTTTATTGGAAAAGAGGGAAGAATGTTTTGGTATTTAGACTTATGCACTTGGTTAGGGGACGGAAAGAATTTTGCTAGGTGCTTTCTCTTTCTGATTAGCCTTCCTCTGAATTGTCCCTATCCTTCTTTGAGCTGGCCAAAATTCTTAAGCACATTGTTCTGAAGTTGTATAGCTGTAGGGTATTTTTCAGCACTTGTCCTTCTGTCTTATGAAATTAAACAGTACAGGTATCCATGGGCAGCAAGTGTCAGTCACTATTGCAATTCCTGGAATTCTTATCTTCCTCTATCTTGTCACTTTTAATCCTGTCCAGAAGTTCTGTGGCTGATACCAGATTGCAAAAAAGTTTACTATTTTTTGACCTAAAGCACCAGATGGTACTGGAATGCTCTGGTTGTTTCTTCTCATAGAAACAGCAATCTTGTCCAGGCTTATCGGATCACCTTTTTCTGGCTGTGTCAGAATCCTCTTCTGCTGTGTGAATCTTGTACTTCTCTGAGCACACTTGTTCTGATTCCCTTTCTGTCATATGGTTTTTGCCCCTAGGTGTATGTATAACCACGGTGTGTTTTCTTTTTATATGTAGCTTGGGGTATTCTCAGAGTGTTAAGAAACTTTAGCTGTGAGAATTAAAATTTTATTTCAACTCTTGGATCTAAGCTGAGTTTTTGTTTTTCCTGGCTAACTGGACTCCGTGAGCCTTGTTCTATTAAAAATACTAGGTTTCCTATAGCCTGTGGTAAAATCAGAAAATTAAGTAGTGACACATAATGTTGGATGATTAGGTTGTTTTTAAAATGCAATTAACTCAGCATTCTTGGAAGTATGTAGGAGTTTGTATAGCTTGGAAACTTTTGGTTAAGGACATTGTTACTGGGACTTCTACCCTTTCACATGATTCAGGTCTCTTCTTTTTGCAGATGGTGATATGTCTGGAATAGCCGTAGTTGTCATAATCCAGAGGTGCTGGTTTTTTTTATGCATTTACATGTGTACAATGACTAATTTGCTGTCAGTGTTTATACATAACTGTGAAGTGTTTCCTCCATATCGAGGAGAGCACGCTGCACTTTGTTATTTCCATCAAACAGATAAACACCTGCTTTGCTAGCAAATCATATCTTGAGGTCTCCTGCTCCCAACTCAGAAGTTCAAGCAGAGTTCTGTATTAATGGTTTTCCTTCATTTGTCCTTAGTGTTTGTTTGGTTCTGATATCTTTCTAGCATAAAGCTAGACAGCTCCTTCTTTTAATGCTTTCTGCTTTGTCCGAGCAGCTTTATGTTTAATATCACTCACCTACCCTCATAGGCTACTATGATGCTTAATGTTTGCAAAGTATTTAATGGTCCTCACATAAGGAGTGATAAATATCATGCATTTTGCTTGAGGGAATTCAACCAACAAAAAATACAATGAAATCATCAAAAATATTTTCTCAGCTGGAATGTTAATACCTGGTGCGCACATTTCTAGGATCCATTAATGGGAGTGTATGAGCAGTACTTACCACTATCATCATTATCATAACTGAATTGCATTACTGCCTGTAGAACAGGACCTCATTGTGGTAAACTCGGTGCAAACACAGTAAAAAGTCATTTCTTGCTTGAAAGAGCAATCCAGCTTGTCACTTGTCTTCAAAATAAGCTCAAGGAATTGCCTGACACCACGCTGCCACATAGGAAATAATTTGATGCAAAGGTGACCATCGTTTATAAAACAGATCCTTGGGCAGTGTTCAGTTCTGTGCAAGCAAGAATGGTAATGTAACTCATCGCTCCTGACTACTAATACTGAAGTATCTTCATTTTATTCTGAAGTTAAACTCTTATATTCACAGTGTTATTTCAAAATCCTTAGTCTTCATATAGTCTTAATGTGAAGCCATTACCAGAAGCTAGAACTTTTTTTTGGTTTCCTGTGTTGGAGATGGGATTCAGGTATACGTAGAAAACAGGTTCACTGTGCCTTTTTGCAAAGTCATATTGTGAATCCTTTAACAAAACCTCCCTTTCTTATTGCATTCATTCACTTCTCTAAGTCTCCTTGCTGACGAATTTCCTGAGGGAGAAGTAGTCCTTTGCATTTCAGTGTGTAAGTAAAAATTTTAACTGTAAGTAAGATTTTGAATACTGTGTACCAGGAAGAAATCTAATGTAGGAATTAGATTCCCTACTGGGAAGGAGAGGTCATTTGTTTGTCTTCTAAATGACCTAATACAAGACCAGATTCAAAGGGCTTGACACATCCTCTTCATTAAACTCCAACAATTCTTTATTCTCCTTGACAATGTTCCTATCTATTGACTTCTGCATGTATTTCAAGTTCTGTGCCTTAACATGGTATGTGAGTTTCACTTTGCCTAGATCCATATTCTCTTCCTCATGTATGGCTGGAATGCAGCTGAGAAGCTGTTTTGTGTTTTCAAAAACCATGTCATGAGCAAATCTGCAAGTCACGCAGCTTGGTTTAGCTGATGTAGTGTATGGATGCAGATAAACAGACGATATACTTTAAGTGTTTAAAGGGGTATTTTGTAGAATAAGACAGTCCTTGACTATCAAGCTTTGAGGATTTGGGACTCAGATGCACATGAGTTAGACGCAGGAGATGTAGACTGATAGGGCATTTCAAATATGGGCTGTCAGAGGGAAATTGTAAGTAAAAATATAACACAGATCCATCAAAAAGTATGCTGGTCTTGATAATGAGACCAACTGATATGACCATATGAGGTCAAAGAAAGGCAGTGTTTAAGGAGTTAGAGCTTATTGGAAAAATTAAAGATTAAAATTATTTTAGGGGCATCAGTCATAACACACGTATGATAAAGGATCACAAAACATTTAAAGTTTTTCCCTTGTGTATCTCATGAACCTCATGGTTGGCATGTTCACTAACAGTAAGTGCATTCTTTTTAAGTTCCCCAACAGAGAACCCATGCTTATTTTCTAATCCTTAGCAATGATAACCATATCTGGGCTTTATGAACATGGTGCTGCACAATTTCAGATGAGTCCATGATTCATGTAAGTGTTCTCAAACAAGGTTATGTTTAAAAATAGCATTTGTGTGCATTGAGATTAGGCTTCCAGTAGATTGCTACAGTAACTGACCCCCCTCAGTTCAAGCAGTGATTCAATCTAACATCTTCAGTGATGAAACCTCCACTTTTTAAATTACGAAGGCTCTACTAGTTAAACATTTATAAAGCACCCAGTGCTGTCACTTCTTTAAACTATTAAAATGTAATGTTTTTATATGAACATCATTACAAATTTATAACAAATGTAATTTGCGGTGATGTGGTGTTCTATGGGCTGTGAATTGCTGTCCTAAATTTCACACAGCAGATGCTTTCTCTGGGATATAATGCCTGGTTGATGAGTTCATATGATGATAAGAGTATCTCATAATCTGCATACCAGCTCTACTCTGCTTATGCAGCTTGTCTTTTTAGACCTTTCAGGGGGTATTTTAAGAGCAAAGAGCTCTTGTCAAAAGCAGCTGATTTTTAACATCAATAAAAGTGTACCTCTACCAGAGATAGATAGTAATCATTTAGAAAATGGCTCATTAGATGTATGGCATTTTCTGGTATCAAATAGCTCCGATGATTTAAAACTATTTTTTTAGTAAATATACTGGTATATGTAATTACAAGAGAGCTGTTGTAGAGCATAACCCCAGTATACATTGAAAGGTTAAAACGATGTGTTTCTAAGTGCAGAATATTGCACCTTATGGAGAGAAATCTGATCTTTATGCTGTAAACCTGTGGTGACTGTAATGATTAGAATTACATCAGAAGATAATAATATCAAAACCTGACCGTGCCTGTTCTAAACAAAATGTGCCTTGGGCAGAGCTTCTCTCCATGGTCAGCCTGGGGAGATATAACGGCAGGATTTCCTGGAGAAGCCTGTATGTAGCCAGTGCTGCTGGCTTGTGTGCCAGAGCAGAACAGTTCTGCAGGGCTTTCTGGTAAAGCAGCATTGAGTCAGCCTGAAAAATTTAAGTAAGATCCCTCAATGAATATGTGTGTGTTGCTTATTCTCATTAGAGTAAAAGTCTACGCAAATCCTATTAGAGTTAAAAACAAAAACAAGTTAATCTTTTACAATAAGATAATTCCCACGGAAATGTGTCTATTAACACATGCTCATCCTGCTACTTTTCTTCAAAGTACTACTGATACTTAAATATGGCATAAGGTAATTTTTAGCATACATGATAAAATAGCAAGTTTTTTATTAAGCATAAAAGCAACCATTGTTTATAAGTATCTGTGCCCCCTTTTTTTCATTTTAAACTATTATTGCATTTTATGTATTTGCAGTATAAATGGGGATATATTCATGAAATTGCACACAACATTTATTTTCCAAATCCATGACTATAAGTTGGCTAAGAGTAATTTCTGCCACATGTGTACGTCAGATATTTGTGACCTTGACTCTGCTAATATAGCAATAATTCTTTCAGCTTGGTGGGGAAAAATTTTATTGCTGTGATAAGCAAATTACAGCTGTCATTGAAAGACTCAAGAAATAATGTGCCCTCAGGATTGCTTGAGTGGACTGTTGCTCCACTGAGGAGCTCTGATGTCATCAGAGAGATGCTCATTCAATTTATTCATGTAATTTGAATTCCAAGGTGTAATATGTATTACATCTTGAAGGTGATGTTATTTAATAATGAATGATTTTATAGACTCTTCTAGTCTCTATATCATGTCCTTGCACCATTATCATTGTATTTGTTAGGATCCTTTGCTCCCCATGCCTTCTGTACTACATTTCCACCTCTACCCACGTGTTTTTGGTTCTTCTCTCAGCTTCTGAACCAGATGCTCCTGACCTTTCCTGAAGCTTACTTTTTCTTGTTCTCTTTTAAATGAAACTGGTAAGCTCTGTGGGAATTGATGTTGAAATCTGGAGGAGCAAGATTTTTAAGAGCTCTTCCCATCTTAATTTGACCACTGCAGCTTTCAACAAAATCCAATTCCCCTTCTTGCAGTGTCATACTTGAATTTTGGGTAACTATTTATGATCTCAAAAGTACACAATTAAATTAGCATACTGTTATGTGCTTGTGTGTGTGCAACTTTAAGCATATAGACTTTTCTGTAATCCTCTCAAATTTTCTCATTAAATGATAACTTCTCTTACTTTTACTGTTTCCATTTATGTAATAGTTAGAAGTTTCTAGAACTGATAGGATTTGAAATACCTTAATTTTCCAAATTCATTTGCAGAAATTCCACAGGAAATCTAATTTCCTTGAAGGCACTAATTCTTACTGCTGGATCAGGCCTACAAAATGTTTATCTGATTTACCATCCCAAATTTTCAGCTACTTTGAGTCTTGCGAAAAATATTTATTAATCTTAAAAAAGTATTGAAACTAGAGGCCAAAGAACTGACTGGGGAGCAGATATTCTATAGTATTTGGTGATCTATAGAATGGTAATTAAGTTCTCTTTCAGCTGTACATTTCAGTAGAATGAAATGTAGTGAAATAAAATTTTTCATATGAAACTAAACTATGTGGGAAGCCGAATTGATAGACTGAGGGATCTGGGCTTGTTCAGCCTGGAGAAGAGAAGGCTGCAGGGGGACCTCATTGCAGCCTTCCAGTATTTAAAAGGAGATTATAAACAGGAGGGGAACCAACTTTTCACAAGGGTAGACAGTGATAGGACTAGGGGGAATGGTTTTAAGCTGAAGGAGGGAAGGTTTAGATTAGACATCGGGGGGAAGTTCTTTACTGAGAGAGTGGTGAGTTGCTGGCACAGGCTTCCCAGAGAGGTTGTGGATGCCCCAACCCTGGACGTGTTCAAGACCAGCTTGGATGGGGCCCTGGGCAATCTGAACTAGTACCTAATCTGCTGGGGGGGTTGGAACCTAATGATCCTTAGGGTCCCTTCCAACCCAGGCCATTCTGTGATTCTATGATTCTAACAGTCTTCCCAGAAACAAAGTTAGAACCAGTAGGTTTATTTGTTTGTTTGTTTTTAAACCTTGCATTTGTGTCTTTCGCTTAACCCCCCTTTTAACACTGTTTTAAATGGATGAGGAACCTAAAAATGGTCTAATCGGGCTTTTGATCCACAAAGTTCAAATGGCTTTGAAAAGAGGCAAACCAAATTTGTCTATCTCTACGAGAAAATAATAGCAACCAAACATAAATCTGCCAAGATTGTTTTGACTGTTGCCTAATAGCTTATAGAATACTTCAGGAATTTCAAAAATTATGAAACTTTTAGTTTCACTTGGATGAGAAAGTAGAATGCAAATGTAATCACTCTGACAGTGATTTAATGACTCTGGGACATCTGGGAGTAAGGCAAGGTGCAGAGGACAGCGGCAAGGTATGGAGTGGAATGTGAAAGCAGCAGCATTGACTATTGCTGAATACATGTATGTGAGGAGGAGATAGAATGATGTAAGGAAACTATTAGAGATGTGAAATACAAAGCTATAATGAACAGTCTCTCAATACCATGGCAGTATTTCAGTTCTGAATGTAATTCCCAAACAATATGAAACACAATAGATTGTGAGGCTGCTGCTGCTACTCATTTTAGAGGGATAGGAATCTTGTTCCTCACGTTGCACAGCCTGTCCCAACTGCAGCATTGCTTTGGTACAGGTACCCACTCAACTTACAGGGGTTCAACTTGCAACTTCTCTGTTCCAGCAGAGAGTAAAATAAGAGACCGCAGATGGTTATCATGCCTTGTGCACTTTTCTCTCTCCTCTGAATGACATAATGGTACTTCTGGTCCAGAGAAAGTGGAACAGACCTGGACTTCTGTGTTATAATGTCCATACCAGGGATTGTCCATATCACAATAACACAACTTCCAGAGCAACTCTAGGAGTTTTGCCTAGCTGTGTACTGGACATTTTGTCCAGAAGGATACGGTGAGGAACAGCATTGAAAGATTTGCTGAAATCCAAAGCCATTACATCCGCTCTCTTCCTTTACACATCTACGTGGGTAACCTCATCATAAAAGGAAACTGAGATCCTCCAACGGGACTTTCCCCTCGTGTCCCTCTGCTGCTTGGGACCAATTGCATTTCTAACTCAAATGCTTCAAAACACAGGAAGCAGGCCACCAACGCTGCCACTTTCAAGGACAGCACAATTCAGACTGGCACCAGCTGAAAAGAGGTCACTTCTCCCAAGTGCTCTTCTAGCAGCAGGTGACCTCCACGGGTCCCTTCCAACGGCAGCCAGGCCACCGGTGGTTCCGCCCTTCTGGAAATGCTCCCCGCCTGTGTGGCAGGGCTGCACTCAGCACCCCAGGCTCCCATTCCCCCACCAAGGTTGGCGCAGACACTCCCAGGCAGGGCTTTTGTTCGCTCGAGCCGTTTATTGCATCTGTACCCAGGCTGGATGGAGCCTGGCCGGCTGCCTGGCAAACTGCGTCTCTGCCACGGCGCAAAGTTGTGGCCGCGCCGTGCTGCTGGGGAAGCGGGCTTCGGCCTACTCCATGCTCAGGAAGGTGGCCGAGTCCTCGACCTGCACCCCAAGCAGCATCTCGATGGCGAAGATCCTCGAGGAGCCGCTGCTCAGCTGGATCTTGCAGGAGCGGCGGGAGGGCAGCAGCCGCAGGCGGCAGTCGCGCGACTGGGGCAGCCGCTTCCAGGCCGCTTCCACCTGCTTCTGCAGCCAGCGGGCGGTTTTCTCCACCGCCAGGTACGAGTCCTCGCAGAAGGTGTCCAGGAAGCTGGGCTCCTCTCCCAGCTCGTCGCGACGGTGGTGGAGAGAGCAGAGCGTGTCCCCCAGCAGCCGCTCCCTCATGCAGGTGCACACCAGCTCCACACGCAGGCACGACTTCTTGGCTGGCGTCTCCTCCGCAGCGTCACCAAGCTCCACGCGGAAGGCGTGCCCGGAGGGAGGACGCAGGGGCACGAGCAGGCGGTACAGGACGTTGTCTTCCCGGCCGCTCCATCCTTCGTGGACACAGCCCACCCCGACAGCAGGCTGCAGCCGCGGCACCGACCTGTGGCACCAGCGGCCTTGGCAGGCGCGCAGAAGGTCGTCCACCATCTCCTCCACCACCCGGCACTTCTCAGCCATGTACGGCGCCGGCCACTCCATGCTGTCGGCCCACACTCTGCCCAGGTCCCACGGCTCGGCAGAGTCGCTCTCTTCTGCTTCCCTGTCCTCTTCGTCCTCCTCCTCGTTGCCGTTGCCCGCCTGACGTCCCCTGCTCCTGAGGGAAAAGGCCAGCCCACAGAACAGGGCAAGGAGCCCAGAAAATGTCCAGATGTTCCTCCTGGTGCTGTCTGGCTCATGTTCCCTTTCCCTGAGCCACTGCAGCCGACGCAGCAGCCGCACAGGGAGCCCAGCAAAGGACCACAGCTGCCACTGCTGCCAGGTAGTGACCAGCAGGGCTTCCTCGGCCGCCCCACTCTGCTCCTGGCTGCCCTGCTCCATTCCGTCCTGCGGCTGAGCCACCTCTGGGCTCAGCTGCTCCGCGTGCACGCGCGCACGCTCCTTCGCTTTCACATGCACAACATCATAGGAAACTCTCTGCTGCAGCGTCACGAGGACGCCCAGCAAAGCCAGGGCGATCAAGCCCACACGAGCCATGGCCGCTAGCAGGTGCGTGCTGCACTCACCCAAGGCCGAGGCCGCAATGACGCCGCCCTGCCTCTTGGACAGCCTCCTGACCAGCCCCCATTGTGACGCTGTCTCCTGCTGATGTCACAGGCACCACAGCAGCCACATCGCTGCCCTCCTGCGCTCCCCTCTCCTCCCTCAGTCCACCACTAAACTGAATGTCTAGCAGAGCCCAGGAGGTGCTGGATTTCTGCCATGTTACTTTGTTACATGAATAAAAACAATAGAAAAAAGGAATACAACCTCTAGGTGAACAAATAATGTCATAATCATATCAGAAATTTCCTCTGAAGTACACCCAGTATTTCTCCCCATGTTTTTGTGATTAATCCTACCATGTGCTCTTCTGAAAACGTTATTTTTTTGAAGTAGGAAGAGCCATAATTGTTACACAGTTCTGGAGGGCTTTTGCATTTCTCCTTTCAAGAACAATGAAATACTGGTAAGAACATAAGAAATTAGGAGGCATTACATTCGGAGCAACCTTCTTACCATTTAATGCCAACACTTTCTTCTTAATCATCCCCTGGACAATCATGTTTTTAGACGTGGTATCTTATTGTAAGTCAGAGTCTAATTTTGTCAGGTTAGTACAAATGGTTTCAGGGCAAAGCAACATCTGCTAATGCCAGTTGTAGAACAAAGGACAGACTAAAAGGGAGACTGTTGTCCATGTTTAATTGTGTATTTCCAGATGTAAAAAAGACTAGCCCTTAAATTCAGTGATTCTGCTAGGGTGGTACATTTTGGCTTTCAGTTCACCAGTACAACAATCCTGGGGAGAGATTTAGGGAAACAGGTTGTACATTTCCTTCATAATTAATATATTGCTAGATCCGATGCTTGAAATATTGAAGTCTTATCTTTATGAGTTGTCACACCTTTTGTCACATCTTTCATACAAAACTAGAAAAATCAAATGAGGAAAACTAATGCTTTCTGCCACTCAAATGGCTTGCAAAACTCATTATTTTCATGCTTTTTCCCTGACATTAATCTTTTCACTAAAAGCATGTGGTTGAAAATAGAAGGATAATTAGCATTAGCCCATTTATGAGAAAGTGCTAGTGACAGAAGCTTATTTATTGTTGTGTACAATTAAAATATGATGTGAACACATGAGAATTTACATTAAAACAGGATTGCAACTTGTCAGCAGTTTCCTTTGTTCAGCTATGTGTTTATTAGGCTACAGCTGCTCACCTACTTTTATGTGACTTTATAATAATAGTAACAGCGTCTTCGTTATTAGAGATGTCTAAACCAGTTTGATTACACAGCATAGAAAGGAAAAATATATATCTGATACTGTCTTTGTTAAAGAACTAGATCTGGAAGTAAAATTTTTTATATATATACTTTATATACATTATACAAAAACCTTCTTGTCTCATCTCTTTATTGCTTTATATGGTTTTTTTTATTCCTTGTAGTATGCATTGTTTGTGCATAGCACCTAAGGTGGTTTATGTAGATCATTTTTCTGGTTTTATAGGACAACTTCAGTGGCTCTAAAAATAAACAACTCAAGACTCGTGGGAAACAGAACACATGCATTTTTTCCTAAATCTGTCATTTTACAAAGCAATTTTTGCAGCCTAATAATTTGTCTAAGTTTCTAGTTGAGACAGAAGATGTCTTTCTCACAGTGTCTAGTATGAAGCTATGTTTTGGTTCCAGACGAAAAACAAAGCTGATAACATACCAATTGTTTATCCTTGTTGCCTGTCAGCCTTGAACAAAGCCAAGAACATTTCAATCTCTCAGCTTCTTGTATCGCTCTGTCCTCGAAGGGATTGAGGGGGCACAGGGAGCTGGGAGGGGACGGGAACAGGGCAGCTGACCCAAACTGACCAAAGGGATATTCTATACCCCTATGACATCACAAGGGAGAAGAGTTAGCCAAGGTGCGGCTGCTGCTCAGGGACTGGCTGGGCATCGGTTGGTGGGTGGTGAGCCCTTGCTTTGTGTACCATTTATTTTTGTATATATACATATGTATATATATATATAATTACTATTATTTCTTTGACTTCCTTTTCTGTCTTAGTAAACAGCTTTTATCCCAACCCCCGAGTTCTACTTTTTTTCCTAATTCTCTTCCCCATCCCACTTGGGATGGGGGGTGAGTGAACGACTGTGTGGGACTTAGCTGTCTGCTGGGTCAAACCACAACATAATTGTTTTTTATTTATGCATACAGAGATCTTTGATACTGGTAGTCTTGCTGTTGAGGATCAGCTTCTTCATGGTCCTTGGCTTTTAGGTATGCAGTGTGGAGAGGTCACAGTGAAATATCCACAGCCTTTTTTGGCTCTTGTAGTTGGATGGGGAGTATTTCTGAGCCTACAGAGAGAAAAGCAAAAGCTTAATCTGTCTTTAGTGCCCTGCTGACACACTGTCCTGAAGGAAAGAAGGCAAGAGCCTGGGTCCTTATTTCTAGAGATGTGATCCAGCATAGAGCAACTATCAGCAAGTCCTAGTGAAAACGTGTAAAAGAAGGGTCTGGGAACCTTCGTGGAGCACTCTGACATGAAGTGGAGGAGTGAAATTGAGCCATTTAATCTTCAGTATGCAGAGGGGGCAACCAGCGCTGTTAGCTTGTGTTAATATGGTTTGCATTGCTCTCCAAACTGTTAGAGAAAATACTGGTCAGAGTAATTTTGTAGATTTCTTTTGCAGTTGTTATGTGCAAGTCTAGGTATTGTGTGAACTTTCTGAAAAGATAGGTAGTGACTGACACAGCTTTCTTGCTGGCTGCACGTCTATCTTAACTGTTGTATTTCTGTCTAGGGAATTTATTTTATCATAGTCATCACTGTGCATAGAAGTAGAGTCATAGACCATGATTTTGAAAAGTTTTCTGTTCAAAGCTTGGTTTTCTGGTGCAGAAGCAGAAAGAATGAACAAGGGCTTTGGTCACCATCAAAATTAAGACCTAAAGTGTAGGCATCAGCTTTGTTAACACGGACAGGAAGAACTATGCTTAACCGATTTCTTGTGGCTGTCCTGATAGAAAGCAAAATTTCCTTTCTTCAGCTTGCTGACATCTGTCAAAAGGTCTTTTGCACAGTTCCTCCAACACAACACCCACCGTTTGTTACCTGCCACAGAGGGAGAAGTAATGAGCTGTTACCTGTTTGGGAAGTGTTTGCGTTCTCCTGGAGCTGCGATAGCAGTCAGACTGCCACGTACAGCAATCAAATGCTTGCTGCTGCCTTCAGTACATAACGTTCAAATTACCTTAATTTTTTTTTATTTGGGAGTTGAAGAAAGTTTTGTGTATCTGCTTCTTCTTAATTCTGCTCTTATTTCCTTTGGAGAAAGGTTTCCAAAGTACCATAAAGTCCCACTGCCCTTTATGAACATGTAAATTTAGCTTAAATGCCAAGCAATGCTTACAGAAGTGATTTAGATTTATCACTTCTGACTTTAATGACATATTTCTGCCAGTTCTTTTTACCTAAATGTGATATCATTGACATTTATTTATATGGATTAGGTTTTCAGAAATTATTATTTCATTTATATGAAATAATTTAAGAATATCTTGGTATTCTAATGCCAGAAGTTATGTTATTTCTACTTAAGTAATTGCAGGTGTCAATAATCTTCTAGAATTATACCACATAATACATAATCATCTCCTTATGGTACTTTCCTAATTCATCTCTAGTTCCCCAACCATTGGGTAGTAACTTCTGAGTGAGTGACGTTCAGTGGTTTGCCCTCTGATGGCATTTTTACCTTTGCAGCTTTTGCTTGAATCTGGCTATTAATTTGAAAATGTGGAGCAGCTCATAACAATTATTATAGACTCCTGTGAAGTCACAAAGGAAAAAAGCCACAAATGTTTTGATGCTTTCATGTTTGAAAGCTGAGATTTAAAAACCCCATAGTTTTAACATCGTAGAAGTCACTTACTAATGACAGCTTAATCATAGGGTTAAAACTAGCTGAGATCTAAGAAAAAGAATGAAGGAAGAGGAGAGAAGAGAGACAAAAACAGAAGGACCGCTATACAAAAGCATCTGATCTTAACCTTGGATAGTGGAATTATTTGGGAGGGATGTTTGCTGTCCTTCAGTGTATAGAAATGAGACAAGCACAATACTCCAAAATTGCAGTTGCACTCTGCAGTTTTCAAAAGAAGAAAAGCAGCTAGATAGTGTCATTGAAACACAGCGGGATTTAGACATAGTTCTTGTAAGCTTGAATTTTAAATAGCAGCTAAGCCATGATCTACTATTTTTTACTTCTCAGTGGAATTCCTATACTTTCTTTAATAATGAATATTTCTTTAATAATGAATTATTTTTAACTCTTCAAGATGTACCTCTGCTGTCAAATATAGATGATGGTTGGTAGGCTTGCACTCAAATGTACTAGAAATGCAGAAGAGAGCGGAGTGGTGCTGTGTTACTAAAAGTTTCCTACATATCTCCCAAAAAACTCTGCCTTCTGTTATGTGCAGATGTGCAGCCTTGTTGGAGAGGGAGTCTATGCAAACATATTTTGTTTATGTGTTTATTCTGTTTCATGTAGTTTCAATCCATTCAGTTTTGTACTCTTTTAGCCTGGATAAGCCGTCATATCAAAGCAAAAGTCAGATTCTATCCTATCATGCTGAGGCTAACTGAGGACGCAGATAAGCAGACTTTGGTTCAAACTTGGGAACTGGTAGTGAAACTCAAAACCAGTGGTTCTTTTCCTATAGCTATTGAGGAAGCAACAGTGAACATTGATAGAATGTAATGTGAGTCCTTCAGTGGTCATTTATAAAACTGTATAATAACATTCCTCTTTACTGAAAGCGGTATCTGTTAGGTAAATTGCATTCATGCAAGTATGAAAAGTTTCAAGAAAAGAAATGTATGGTTTTGTGGCAGCTTTTATTTTTATCAGTTTACTTGCTTTTTAATTTTGAATGGAAGAGTTGTAGTTGTAATGTTGTAATCCATGCTTTAAAAATATTTAAGATAAAAAACTTCCCGTCTATCTACGTAGTCTATTTTACAGCTGAAGCTTTCAGCCTTGACTTAACTGAAAAAAAAGCTGATGATAGCTTTATGGAAAGAAAAAGTTTGAGAGTACACATTTGAAGTTGTCAAGTCTGCCTTCCTAACTTAATGACCCTGATTATTTACATTCAACTAACATTGGCTTATTGATCAAGTAAAAGACTGGAGAGTGAAAGGGACCAGGCAAATGAAGTACCAGCAGAGGGAAAAAGTTTTAGCACAAAATAAAAGGTTTTAATCCTAAACAAAAGACTTCATTTCATTTTTAGTTATTTTAAACCTTTATCCTTAATGAAAAAGTCAAATTTGAAAGAGACTGATGTTTAGAAACAATATCATCATACTGGAACTTTCAAAGCTCTGGTTTTGGTTGGTTTTGTTCTGTTGATGTTATTGGGATTATTGTATCAAGGAGAGTACACTTCTCCAGTTAATCTACATTAGTGAATACATGGTTTTTCAATAACATTCAAACTCTTTCCCCTATTTCTATCATTAGACCAAAAAAAGCTCTCTGTTTCTATAGGAACTTCTTTGGTATTCTATTGGCAGATTCCATGCAAAATGTAGTATTATGCAAGTGCAGATATATCTTTGCAAGTAGAAACAAGAGAGGTCACTGGGTTTCTGGCAGGATGAAATTTCCCTGTGGTATCATTTAGCCTGTTATCAGAGAAGCATCTCTGTAAAATGTCGATGTTTAATTGAGGTAATCGTTTGAAACCACCTGTCTGCCCCCTTCAAGGTCGTACGCAGACTTGTTCATTCAGCTCTTTCACCCTTTGGTAAATCAGTGGAGATGGTTTCTTCCTGCATTTAAACATAAAATATCGAAGTATTTATTACAGCCTTAAACCTCTTCCAATTCCTACATATGTGCTGACTGATCCCAACAATAGATGGCGATGCACAGCTCAGGATGCAAGGAAGGGAGCTCTCAGCACTCCTCTGGGACCACAGGCCTGCACATTACCTTTTCCTTGAAGTACCACCGTCTTAGGGCTGTCTGTAGGTCAGAGCATAGGTCTGCCTGCTGCTGCTGCAGAACCTTTTCCAGACTGTTGCAGCTTGGGTTTTTGTTGAATTAAATTCCAGAGAAATTGTCAGGAGTACTGCTGCTCAGCAGTCTGAGCAGAAAGGACAGGATTTTCTTTAAAAAAAAAAAAAAAAAAAAAGAAAAAAAAAAGAAAAAAAATTCTTTGTCTCAGCTTTGAGGAAAGAAGTGGAAAAAGAATCTGCTCTAGAGTTGCTCAAGACAGCTATTATGAGAATATATGAGAGTATTTTAGTCTCCTCCTGGAAACAGAAAGCTGTGAAAACAGCACATCTTCTGGAATTGTGGCATTAAATTGTATCAGCATCCAGCTGTCTGTTCCCCATATGCACAGGAGAAAGGATGCCTTCAGTTGTGCAGATAGCTTTCGAGGAGTGAAAAGGGCTGTGCTCTTGGACTGCTTTGCTGTTGCATGCTGCTGACCATTCTGCAGCTTACGTTTCACAAGTAACATGGTATTTTGATCTTTCCTCACTGGATCTGGGTGATGAGTGCGCATTCAGTTGTACAGGAAGTTGTTGAAGCATCTCACAGGATTTTATTCTGGTTGATAATGACAATTTATTTGCTGTACTTGGAGGCTCGGACTTTTGAGACATCTTTAACGGATCAGGATTCGCGGTGATATATTCCTACTGTGTTTGCACAGAAAGAGATCATGTAAAGGAAAGTCAAAATTGAATGAGAAGGATGATCAGAGTTTAGCAAAATGAAAGCTTTGCTTTGTTTATGCAAGAAGATGAAAGTAGTAGCCTTTCCTTAGACTCCCTACCTTTGACAGAGACAGACCTCATCTAACTGGTATGGTTCCAGGTCTGACCGCAGCCATAAGACTCAATCTGGATGCTTGAGTTTCTAATGCCTTGATGACGGGCTGTCACTAGAGCAGAATGGGGCAGCTTGATTATTGTGTGGAGCAGACAGAAAACAATGACTGCCTGCTGAGTCACTTGGTGTTGCTTTTTGGTGACAAACAGAATCTAAGCCAAGATTTCAGATTTTTTCTTGTAAGACTTCAAATTGGGTGAGTCCCAAACCATCACTGGTTTCTGGCCCCTCCAAGTTTTATACCATTTTACAAGTGACTGGTCTTGTGTGTTGAAAGCATGCTAATCTGTAATTTTTTTATTTTTATTTTTTTGCAGATAGTTTTTCACTTTGATAAATTCACCTACTCCATTTTCTACTCAGAAAAGTGAAACTGATTTGGTTTCTGTTAATCTCACTTCTAAATGTCTTTTATTTTTTGCCTGTAGAGCCCTAGGATTTTCAGAAAATAGCATCAACTTGAAGCAACAAAGTTGTTTTAAGCGTTACATAATGAGGCTTCTGCCAATTGTTCTGATATGGTCAGAGTATTTTACTTTGTCATTTTTAGTAGGTTTAGCCAATACGAGTACTGAAGGAAAATTTCTTAATCCTAATGCTGTAAAGTTACCATGCAAAATAATGCTATATTAAAGAGAAATGTAGAACAATAAGGAAAAAAGGCATACAAACACGAGTTAAACTGGAGTATATAGAGTACTAAACTTTAGAGATACTATAGGACAATAAATTTTATCAATTAAATTATTAGAAGACTGTTGGCATGCAAGGAGATTAGATTTATCGTAACTAACCTTTTGTTACTTTCAAAATGACCACTGAGATCAAATGCATATGCTGATCTGAAGCACCATTATCTCAAGGAAATTGAAATAATGTGGTTACAATAAACTCGAAAAGGTCAGCAAATGTTAGCACAGTCCTCCATACTATTTTATGTTTTGGCATCTTTCTGCAGAATGGAATAACAATATGACAGAGGGCAGGTTTCAATTTGTATTTGATGGGATGAAGAGTTAAAAACTGTTCCAGAAAAGGCATACAACAAATTAGATGCACTGCAGAACAATAATATTGTTGTCTCTTGCAAGTAGATTTCACGCTGAGACATCTTCATCTTAGTGTGAAAATTGAGATGCAAACTAGAGATAATTTGTATTTTGTGATGCTGTTGCATAAATATTATGAGAAATTTGTTCTATGGTTTTTTGGTAGCGCAGCTCTGCTGTTCTTTTCTAAAATTAACCACATAATAATCTTCCAAGATACAGATGCAGCACGAATTAGGGTTCTTATTTACTTAAGCACTTCCCACATTCACTAGACTAAGAAAGGTGCAAATGAAGTAATCCAGCTAAGCGTCAGTGACACTGCAAAGCTGCAGCAGTTTGTACAAGCTAGAAAGTTATACTGTGTTATTCCAAAAATGCCAGGTGTGGGGAACTCCTATATCCTGTTGAAGCTAGTAGACTTTGGGTTTGCCCACTGCCTCGCCCAGTTAGGCCCACAAGCTCAGTGTTCCTAATTTTCAGATATACAGACAAATGCTACTTCATAATAGTGAGAAAAAGCTATGGCTGTGTATATTACGAGTGGTTCCTGTAAAGCCTCCTGTATTTAGAAGAGCATTGTGAGTGTCTGTCTACCGCTCATTATTCTACATTGCAGGTATGCAAACTGAAAAATACAGTAGGTCTAGAATATTGTTTAAATATAAAAGGCTTTTAACAGTTGTTGTGCTGCTTTGATTGATGAAGTTGAATGGGAATTACAGGAGCCAAGCATTTCGATCGCTACATCTAAGTTGTACTTTATTAAATAATAGCATATGTGTAGGACTTAACAGTGGGGATGTGTTTGGAAGACCGATTCGAAGATTGTCCATATTGAGTTGTGAGGCACCCTGATATCTCTCCCAGGGGAGAGAATATATGCGCTTGGAAAGAAGAGAAGGATGACACTGGAGCCAGTGAACCACCGTACTGGTATCTGCATAGGCTGAATCAAATCTTGTTGTTACTTAGCAAGTAATGCTTCTTCATTTGCACACTGATGTGTTTACAAACAGTGGTTAGTTCCATTTTTATTGAAAGTGCCGTATTCCTATTCTTAGCCATGCCCTTAGAAATTTTTTTTTACAAGAATGTGTTCCTCCTTGTGCCAGTCTCTTCCACCCACACACCTTGCATATGCACACAGTAATTTAGCATGACATTCAGAAAGAAAAAACACCATTTACAATCAAGACATTAAATTATGCTTTAAAATTCAGATTATAGAAGTTCGGTGCCTAAATTTGCATAGAAAATGTCTGGTTTGCATAATAACTTGAAATCTAATTTCCTTCTCTAATATTTGGTTTTAAACTCCATTTAATCATGCTTCTTTCTGGAAGCCACCTAAGTATTAATACTTAATTCTGGTCAAAATATTTGGGCAGTTATTTTCCATCTTCTTGGATTGAGCTGGGTCTTTTCCCTACCTCTGGGATCCAGAAGATTTTCCACTGTTCTCCCTTTGTTTTACCAATTATTCATGCCCTTCTGGTGGAGTTAATAATGGACACTGGGAACTAAGTTGAAATTTCAGCTGAAGCTGCAGTGAGTGCTCTCTGTAGACCAGTAAGCTAACTTTGGGGCTTTTTTTAGGCAACTTCTTTTGTAAGGATTTTTTCAGCCTGTCATATTAGCATCAAAAATGTCCTTCTGTTCAGTCAGCAAGGACTTTGTATGTATGACACACTGTAGCCAAACTGTACTCTTCTCAGAGGCATATAATTTAAGATGTCAAGAAATTGTGGGTTAGTGTTTGTAAAAGATCAGGCACATTAACATAACTCTGACAAGCTTCACTGATTCTTAGAATTTTCTTTCTCTCCATATATAACATTTAGCTGTGTTATTACCTTCTTTGGAGAGAGAATTTATTTTCACTCCTTTCCCTTCAGTGTTCTTTCTTAGTGTTTCAGTGAACAATAATTTCTTAAAAAAGATCAACAATTCTGCAACTTCAGAAGTGAAATACGTGCATGCCTATGAACAATCTAGTCCAAATACAACACTGCCAGCTTACCTGCATCAATACAGGTGTCAGAATGTGAGTTATGGGGGGTAGTGTGTGCCTCCCGGTTTTCTTATTACAGAAAAATATTACAAAACCAGAATGATTCAAAGACTTGAGGGGTTTAGTTACTCAAAGAGATTATATCTGGGAGGACTGTATTCTTTAGGAAAGAGTAGACTAAGAGACCGTACTGATTTATGTTGAATCCTGAGAAGATGAGAACGGATGAGTTATCAGGTTGTTGAAATAAAGTAAGGCCAATACAGAGAGGTACATTCATTTATCTGAAAGGAAATGGGGACTAAGGAAACACATTTAGATTTCATTTCACTTAGAAAATAGCTGAAATCTTTAATAATTTGCCAGGTGTAGCCATCCATAAAGTTTCTTATTAGTAGTAGTTAAAAGTAAGGATAAGGTAATGATCCAGATTTACTAAAGTCAAAGTTTGAATTAATTGCGGACCAGAGTTCAGCTGTGAACGTACAGAATTTCAACAGCTTTTCATAGGAGAGTTCAGCGGCCCCAGCCAGAAACAGGTCACAAGATTGTATTTTTAATGTATCGGGTATCATGAACTCCATGGCTTGTTTATGACTCCAGATACTTCTGCAAATTGAATCTGAAGCTTCTTTTTAATATCTTTTCTCTAGGCGTTTATCAGAACAGATCAGGAAATGGGTATGAGTAAGCAAAAGCAAAATATATGAGTATGTTTGAATAGAAGTAATGGAAAAATACCCCCTCTGCCTACTTGAGCAAATTCAGGCGAGAGTGAGCTACAAAGGTCACTACTCCGAGGTCTCATCACACCATACTTACAGATGTGCCACTGCAGTTGGGTTGGCACAGCTGTGGTGCAACCCCCGCAGTACTAATGTCGCATATGGCATGAGAAGCCTTTCTGTTGGCAGATGCCAGCTGCCTCACCTCTGAGCTGCACCAACCCACCTGACAAAGGCCCTCTCCTGTCAGTGTCTGTAACAAAGCATAAAGATCCAGATAACCTGCTCCATTTAAAAGCAAAAAAACCTCACACACAATAGACACAAATGTTTTAAAAACAGCAGCTAGTGAACGTAGAGAACAGCCAGCATTTAGAAAGGCTGTGGTTTAAGAAGACAGACTCTACTGTATGCCTGTTGTAAGCACCCGTGGTGTGATGCCAGGCCTTTGTTGAGGCCTATCTGCCCAGTTCTAGCTGCGGCATTGGAAGTAAGGTTTCTTATCCACCCAACATCTCCACAAATTATTTTCAGATAACAACCAAAATTTCCTCTGCTGCTTAATTTAAATTGCCGCTGAGGGTAATTAGAACCAGCCCTGCTGATTTTGCGCTGAAATGAACAAAGAACGGTCATGATTAACTCATCAAGCTGGGAGAGTGGTAACACACAGCTTGGTGTACAGCAGGACATGGAATCACTGTGCCCATTTTCTCAGCGATAGTTAGACCAGGGTGTTACATGAAATCAAAATCCTGTTTAAAAGAAGCACAGTTTTTAGCTTCTGTGAATGTCAACAGTTTTATATAAGACTTTGGGGGAGCAGTAGCTTCACATTCATCTGTTAAAATGGATGGAGAAATATATGTATTTTTTCTAGGCATGATTTCACAGGTTTTAAGATCTCACCACAGCTGAAAGGGAGTGGGCTCCTTGGCTCTTCTCTTCCATCCCAGCCCTGCCACGTAGTTCTGCCTTTGCCTCGCACCAGCTTCCACCCCTACCTGACCAGAAGTGCTGGTGCAAGCTGCTGAGCTGACAAGAACAGCTGCCACCCCAGGTAGTTCTCTGCCAATTCAGGGAGCTGAAACACTTTAATGTGAGATCAGATGACTACTAGGACCTGTCTCTTTCTGTAACAGCAAACTCTTAATTTGTATCAGGCGATTTAGTAAAACTTCATGCCCATAGGGTGAGGTTTCACAAGATGCCCGAGCTGTTTTAGCAGCTCACTGGTGTCAAAGGGAAGGATCCCCCAGGTATGTGTTCCCCACTGCTTTCCCTACTCTTGCACTGCTCCCCTTTCAGCTGGTTCAGCTCACTGAAGTGGCAGAAAATGAACCCAGCAAAATAAAAAAGTGAAGAGTTTTGTGTCAGTATACTGAGTTAGCTGAACTCCCAGAGGTATCAGACAAGTGCCAGAGCCAGCACAACTGTGGACTGGCACTGGGAAGGCTCAGCAGGAAAGAAGGGGGAGCAGCCTCTTTCAGCAGCAGCAGGATGCGAGGTTGGCTCAGCTGCCTTGTGAAACCACGCACCACTTCAAACGTTAATGCAGCCTTTTCCTTGTGAAGATGCACTCTGGAATTTTAATGATTAAGAAAATACTCTGGCACTTAAAGATGACAGGAAAAGCTGTACATTATTTTCACAACAAAATAGTTCCAAATCAAAGGTGAAAGAATAAAAACAGAATTGTAGTTTGGAGCTGTTGAAAACCAAAGACTATCTGTACCGTGTGCAGGAGGTTTGATTTGTTAAATTTTTTATGCAGTCTAACACTTCTGCAAGGAATGCTGAGTTTCCAGCAGGCTCTCATTCTTCCTTTAAATGAAAAAAAGAAAAAAGATGTTTGTGTAGCCATTAACACCCTAATTAACACCTTACTTCTTTCAAATGGGCCAGTAGGAGAGCTGGTAGGAGCTGTGGCAGCTGGAGGTAAAACTTTCCTGGTGAGTAAGCTTGAAGCGTTAAAAGAGAAAAGTCATTAAGAAAGGGAGATCTTGGTTAAAATCCTTAGAGAAAAAAATGTAAGCTGTTGGAAAGTGGGGCAATGATTGAAAATCAGTATTAAAACAATGGCGGTGGATCTTCTGCTGGTATCATTTGGCACAGCTTTGTTGAAGTCAGTCCTGCTGCACTGAGCACTTCAGCATAGTTTGCCAGCAGAGCCACCTTAACTCGTTACTCAGATGGAAGAAGTCACTGGGGCATGGCAACTTTTAGCAGGAATAACTGTGTTTGTAGGAAGGCTGTTGCCAGCATTGTTAATGATCTGGTTTCGTGATCACTTCCAGCCAGCCCTGTGTGTGGGCTGGCGTCAAAGGGGAGGCCCTGGATGCGTGTTTCTGCCGCCTCTCTGGTGCCAGCCGAGCTGAGTGGAAGCTGTAAGGCCAGCCTAGGGAGAGAAGGACAGGAGGGGCTGGCCAGATCCCTTCCCTTGTTTCTCATCCTGATTGCACAAGCATGGTGCTGGCAGGGAGGAGGCTGGGAAGGTTCTCTGGACACAAGGAAAGGCCTCTTTGGCAGCAGCTCGGACCCGGGCTGCATTGCAGTGATGGAGAGCCCACAGCTCATGGAGAAGGATGGGCATTTTCTTCCTCCCATCCAAATGAGTTGTGTCACTGCAGCACGTCTGAGGACAGAGACTGTGTCTGAGAGGCATTCAGCGCTGTGGGGCTGGCCCAGATCTGGCTGGATGTAGGTCAGTAAGGAGCGCGGTCTCTCGTTCCCAGCGTATCGCTACAGCTACTGCCAGTGAAAACACGGGCTTTCTTAATTAATTTTGCTCTGTGTAATACAGCACACACCTAAGCCTCTGATGGAGCCCAACCATAGTTTCCAGTTTAACAACGTATCAAGGTGTGTCATTAATATACAGTTACATATGCTAAGTCCTGTCTTATGTAAGCAGTAACACACAGCAAGGCATGTTGTTGTCAGCCGGCGCACATACATCTTGGTGTGCTGGGGCAGCAGTGTTGCTGGGGGCTATGACACACCCAGGGCGTGGGTGTCCTGGCTGACTAATACACATTTAGTAGTGTTATTGCTCTCATTAACTATATTGAAGGGAAAGTTTTAAAGTAAATTAAAATCTAAATTACGAAGAATGAACTCGCTGCATAACTGGAAGCAAGCAAACACATCTCAAAGCAGTAACCAAAACTGTAGGACTGCTCCTGGCTTTGAAACTCCCCCTCTTGTGCATCTTCCTCACAGGAAACTGCAAAGGCCTATGGCTGTGTGGCTGCGGTAGCAGCTGTTTCGTGCTTGCCAAGCCATTGGTCCCTTGTGTGCTGCCTGGGTCACCACAGGGGTACACCATAGGGGTGACACGTCAGCATATGAACCAACCCTCCAACTCTCCCTCAGTCATTTCTGCCTCCCACACAGAGCCTGGCTTTCCCTGATCCTTTTCCTCATCTTGCTTCCATGTTTGTTTGAGGAAGAGGGAACAACCTGAGGACTTTCATACTGCATCTGTACTTTTCCTCTCTCTGTGTGCTTTCCACGGTTTTAAAAACAGAAGTATCAGTGTGTTGCAGTGCAGCTTTTCTCCATCTTCTTGGGTCTGCTGAAAAGATGAGATTGTATAATGAAGTTTGTGTAATCGAGTATGCATGGAGGTTGTTTGACACAACATTCCTTAATGGCTCTGTCTGAAAATGGTGAAGTTGTCCTGCTCTGCGTCCCAACTCAAAAATGAGTATTTAGGTATGTGAGGGGAAAGCTCATGGGAATATCTCATTTTCTGCCTGCTTTTATCTGAAATGCATTTTCTGAGCTGTTTCATGTATCATAAAATAGAAACAGTTTTACCTTCATGTTTGCACCTGTGAAATTTCAGGCTGAACAGTTAATTTCGAGTGAAATTAGTAGTTACTTTCATCAGGTTAATTGGTAGCGGTTAGATCTTGACGATGAGTCATTTCCAGTTCATTGATGGAGAAGTATAAGCTGTAAGAGTTGCAGCTGCCTAGGAGAGTGCATGAATATGCTGGTTACATGGCTTGTAGGGAGTCTGCACTTTTTTTCTCAGTTATCTGCTCTGTATTTTGTATGTGCCTACATCCAGCCTTTGCTTTCCAGCTTCGTAAAGTTTCATTCTTGCTCAGAGAAGACACCCATCTTTGGATATTTTTAAAAGTATGATCTCTGATGGTTTTACAGTCCTTTTGCAATTTTGGGTTTTTGTATTTAAAGCTAATGTTGGCAATCTTATCATACAAACACTAGTTTTCCTTAAACTCTATTTTGTTGTTGTTGTTGTTTGTTTATTTATTTATTTATTGGCTCAGAGAACATCTACTAGACATTCACGTTTGAGATGACACTAAAATATTCAAGGATTGAGTGGCTAACAGATAGCAACATGTCAGGGATGCCTGTTCATTCCACTATCAATATTGTCCTATGGAAAGAAGAACCTGCAGTATAACCTTTGAAGTATAACTTTCCATTCCCCCAAAGTCATCTGGTCCTCCAACACTTGGCTGACTTGTTAAAACAGGTTACTGAGGAAATACGAGAAGCTGTAATAAAGAGAGAGTTTGACGCTCATCTGGCTAGAGTAAACTAAGAATCATTCTGCTGATGTCAAAGTTGGTGTAAAGGACAGTAGGGAAAATGCTCTTTCCAGTAAAAGTGCCAAGGTGCAATTACCTATCCTTGTACCTCCTGCGGTAGTGACATGCCTGCACACACAAGCAATAGAAGCTGCACCACTGTTTGGAGGACAACATTCAGTTGCCCTGACTTAGATATCTTGGAATTGACTTTGAATATGTCTTAGCCTGATTAGAAATGTTTTTTTGATACAGTTAAGCCAATGTTTCATTTCTACTCCCCATTGCGCTTTTTTTTTCCCCCATACTTTGTGCCTGGTCTAAGGTTGCTTGCTGTATCTATACCTCGCCTTGCAACAGACTGGCCCTGTTCTTGCAAGCCAGACCTTTGACCGCTGCTCCAGTGCAAATAAATAATAGTAGTGGCTGTTATATCAGTGTGAGTTACCTACCCAGTTTCTGTTTTCACTAAGGTAGTATTTAGATATTTTATTTGCATAATAAAACATACTCCCACCCCACCTCCAATTACCTTTAGTATGAGAATAGGTAAACTGATTTTTCACTGTGAATATGATGCTTTGGAAAGTACCACCTTAACTTCCTACCTGGACCCAGAAGGTTTCAATGCACAAAGAGCTTTGGTTTATTTCCACTGTTAAAGAAAATGAAGCCTTTCAGAATGTGCTCTTTCATGATCTGTCATCCTTGTTTAAGAGTCCTTGACAAGGCAAAAATAAACACTTACAAACTTAAATTCCAATAAATATACAAAGAGTTTTCCCTAAGCAATTTGGCAGTAATGTTAGAAACAGCCCATTATGGTAAATTGGCAAAAACTGTGCATCCCAGTAGCAGAAGGAAGAAAGTTATTTTAATTATGTTTCTTCAGTCACAGTAAAATTACTGCAAGCAGATATAAAAGAGGACTGGTTAGCATCTACCTCCTCAGCTTTAGAATCAGAAAATAAATCACAGGCTGCGGTAATTGGAACTTGTTTTGACATGGTGCAGAATGCCAATATCTGTGTTGTAGGGCACTGTGGTTCAAAATCAAAAATTACTATAACATGTTATTAAATTTTCCCCGTAAGAATTGTAGCTCAGCTCCTTCATTTATCTTGATAAAATTGGAGATTTGTTGTTTAGGGGAATGAATGAATGACTAAAGAAAATTGCTTGCTACCGTTAATGCAATTTACATATTGTAGAGCAAGCCACTAACATGGGTAGATCACACTTTTTCCTGCCCAGTATAGGTATAAATATTTGACCAAAGTTAATGTTTGACTTAATTCTCTGGTACGTGGTTGTAACATTAATGGATATGATTTCAGAGGGAAAAGATTATGTTTCTATTGACTGGATGAGGTCCCCATGGATTTAATTTTGTTATTTCTAAAAATAAGTCAATCCAGTGCAGAAAGTTATAAAGTTTCTGTACTAATTCCAGTTTATTCTATGACTTCTAAACCTATCCAATATCCTAGAAACTGCAATAACTATTTTTTGTTTAAAATTTCTTTGAAAAACTCATTATCGTCAAATATATGAGTAACTTGATCCCAAAGGAAAACAATTTGGTTAGAGACTTGAGAAGACGGAATCTTGTCTGTCTGAGCTTTTCTTGGATGGAGTGGTGAGGGGTGGCTGCCTGGGGCGTGCGTCCAGAACTGGTGCTTCTTCCATGTCACCCTGGAAAAGCTGAAGCAACAAGGAGAAACTCTTAACCTCCAGTAACGGGGTAACTGCAGCGTGCACCGAGACCCTTTCAGAGCTCCCACTCTTAAATAGCCTCATGGAAAAGGCCAGATGTAGCTCAGACCAGAGGCAGGCAGGCTTTCCTCTAACTTTCCATCAAGAGAGGAACCTCTCGATCTCTTTCAGAGGGGGAATTTTTACCCCTGCCCTGTGCTGCTTAGCACAGCCTTGACTTCTTTTAGAGAGAGCGAAGAAAATAATGCAGTTTATGATTACCTGAGTGATGGATTTGATGTACACCAACGCTGTCTTATTTCTAGTACCCAGAGTTTAGGCTCAGTGCACAGACCCCCTCAGAGTCTGGACCCATGGCTATCCTGGATGAAAAAGAAGTTCTACAGACTTCACCTTTTCTATATTGAAAGATTACAGCTCCTGTATCATCTCTGTTTATCAGAAGACTTGTTGACCTTCACTGTACGTCTCATAAAAGGCACTTATTCTGTATGTGTGGCATAGCCTCATTATGGCAAGGCCAGTTGGAGTGAGAAGGTGTGAATGGGTTGGAACTTTTATCTGTAGAACATTGTTGCGTTAATGATGTTTGATCACGTATAGATGGTAATTTATTATAGGAACACTCCAAAACCATTCCATATTTTTATCATGTTCTCTTTCTATTACAAGTGTTCCATAACTGATTTGATATTGCTTGAGAACATTAAATATTCTTTCATGCCTGGGCAACATTCCCATCACAAACTTGCTTACTATGTCGATTTTTGTTTATCTAAGTTTTATGCAAGAGAGGTGAAGTTAGAGGTCCAGGAGGACTGTTGTTCACCTTAGATTTCAACAGGGAGATTTTTATATGTGCATTCCACTGGGACAGCTCAGTGGGCAGGATGCGGTCACCACAGCCTTTGTGCACTGCTGTTGAAACTGTGGTAGTGGCAGGCATGTTTAAACATTTGCTGCCAGTGTTATTCTAGTGTGATGTCTGAAATAATATGGAGGCAAGGAAGAGTAAAAAAGCTACCCGTGAAAATCACTTACTACAACACAATGGTTAGGGGAACACGGTGGTGATACTAGGGAGAGAAACCAGGCTAAAAGCAAGTTAGCTAAAATACAGCAAAGTATCTTTTCTTAATTTCTTCTCCAGCATAGACAGGACCAAAGTTGTATAACTGCGCCTTTGGAGTGTTTGTGCTCTGGTTTTTCCTTGGAGGTGTTTGCCTTCGGTTTGAATTTTCCTAGGCTATTGTCAAAATTTCCAAAGTTTCCTGAAAGATTACTAAGAGATATTATTACTGTTATCTGATCATAGTTTTAAAACTTCTGGTGACTTTCTTTCTTTCTTTCTTTCTTTCTTTCTTTCTTTCTTTCTTTCTTTCTTTCTTTCTTTCTTTCTTTCAATACTTTCAATACTTTCAATACTTTCAAAACTTTTTATTTGAAAAGTTTTTTAAAAGCTTGAAGCAATTAAACAAGTGGCAGCTTATTATATGCACAGGAAAGATTTCTTCTGTATTAGAAAACTAAATATCTGAAAATTCCCATCTCACCCAGTGTGCTAAAGAAAGCTTCTTGCAGCTCTGTGGCTGATCCTATGGTCCCCCAACAGCTGCTGTTTCCATTTCAACAGTGCATGCATCAGCCCCCTCTGAGGCTGAGCATGGTCCATATATTCCCCACTCCTGTGTACAGTAAGGTTGTGAGTGTGCCATACCTAAAACCAAGTATGTCACAGTGTGGGGCAAGAGAGTGAAGCCAGAGCCTGCACTTTGTGGTTGTTGCTTTGGGCTAGAGGGAAACTGAGCTGCAGAACTGACAGCAGAACTTCGAATTTCCCAGTATATTCTGGGTCACAAGAGCCGATGGTCTGGAAAATGTAAATTTAATGCCTGAGCTAATGTTTTCATGTCTGTTGATTTATTGTGATCTAATGTTTTAATTCCCACTGGTTGGTCTTCTTCATGGTCTCATGGAATCAAATCAACAACTAGGGCAAAAATCAAAGTACCAGCTTGTAGCCAGCTCTTCAAACTGTGTGCTTTCTTTCTCACGTGTTTATTTTCTGTGCTTCTGTTTAAAAGTCTGCAGCTGGAAACTTAGATAATGCTTTCTGTAGTGTTAAAAAAACTCAGAATTTTGTTAAGATAGAGAAAACTCTGTAAGACATATTCCGAAAGGTGTATACAAAAGGAAGTGTGGGGTATTATACTCAAAGCACAAAATAATTCTGCAACTTGAACTACAGAATTAATTATCAACTACATAATAGCTGAAATTACTACTAGTGTTGCAGCAACTGGTGATTTGGGTTTTGCTAATGTATATGAATGCATCTATGAATACATAGAATTCGTATCTAAAAGTCAGTGTGTCTGTGTCAGGTGCAGTGATAAAATATTACTGTCAAGGACACTAAGTCTCCTCAGCCTGGCCATCAAAACCAGATAGAAAATTCTGGTTTTCAGAGATATTTCATCTCTGCCTATCAGTTCAGAGGCCATGCAGTGCTTCGGTGATTGAACTGATTTCACTGCTTGACAATCTCTGCAGTTGGATGTGAGTGACTGGTTTTACTGACCACTTGCCCATGCTACAGACTGCCTGCCTGAAGTGATTTCTTGCTGAAAGACTATACACAACAGTATCTGAGTGATCTTTCATTTACTCTGGTCAGGGTGCTAGACTTGTATACATTATCTTCATCATTTTATATTCTTACATTGGTCCCTGGCATGTGATTTACATTTATGCATAGCTTTTCTTTCAAGTCCCATTTGTTGATTTGAACATACCTTGAGTACATCAGGTGCTGCCTCTGTCCTTGTGTGGCAATGAAACAGTGGTTAAATATGAGCACCATTTTTAATTAGGTTTCCCCAGTGCTGAAATTGCTGCAGTCTGTGGTCTGTTCCCCATTAGTTTGCTGGTCAGAAGTTGTTGACCTTTAGATTATGCTGCAAAATCCATCTGTTGCTGCAGGCTTTTGTGAAGAGGGGATGTAAAGAAATATTATCTCCTGTCATTCAGCCGTGGAAACAAGCTTGAACATAGGCAGCGTCTCATTTTCCAATATCTGAGTTCATCCCAAGTAAGGAGGGAGAGGAAAAGCTGTAAGCCAGTGTTCTCTATCCACTGGAGAATCCTTTCTCAGCTGTTGTGCCATAGTAAAATGTTGTCATCCTATTTTAAAATCCTCCCGCTCTCCATGGGACAAGTTGCTCTTACAATAATCCCAACCAGTAATCAATCCTTTTTTGTGATACAAGATGAGGGTCATAACTGCCCTCTGCCAGATTTCTCTTCCCTCCGCATTGCTAACTTCCAGATTATTTCTGGGGCAGTGTCTCACCCATGAGACTTCCTTGTTAACAATCTTGATTTTTGCACTTTGTTGTGTGCCTGTCAACCTTCTATTTCCATGCCCTAACCAATCTTTGACATTTTCCATAGTTTAACACTTCCAGTCCCACACCATTAAAGGCTGTCTAGAGAAATAATCCTCTTTTTTGCCCCTCAAATGTTGGCTAGCAGCATACTTTTGAACAGTCTTTTTCTTTTTCTTTTTTTTTTACTAATGAACTAAAAAGTTATTTGCCCTAATGTGTTTTAAATGTGGTTGTTCTAGTAACTTTTACTCATATAAATGCCACTGGCATGTCTGAAGTTTCTGAGTCCAATTTAAAATGAGACTGACAAATAGCTCTCCTAATTACAGTGCAGTGATGTTCTTACTGCTTCACCTGCATTACGAAAATTATCAATGCCTTTTAATTATGCAAATTTTCCTCTACTAACACAGAAAGCACAGTGTTCTCATGAGCATTTTGGTTGTGTTTTCAGATACATTTGCAACATTTTCTGATTTTATATTCCATATGTTTTATCAGTATCTAGACTCTAAACCTGTGATTTCTGCTCATTGAATGCTGTAATATCCTGGTTTTAGTGTACTTGCATGCCCTATAGCAGTAACATTATTCCGTTTACCTGATGGCTTTATTAGAAGGTTTTGTTTCATTTGGAAAAGGAGGAAGGGTTAGGTTTTCTTGGCTCTGAGCATCCATTCAGAAAACTCCCACAGTCCACACCCATCACAAAATTATCCTCTTCTCATAAATAGTTTCGTGAATCTTAGTCCTCTGCACTGCCTTATTATCCTTTTGAAAAGTACTTCCCAGTGGTGCTCTCATTAAGCAAGAACTAATACACCCACAATTTGTTCGCAGACTCAAAAGCTAGATATGTTAATTATATTTGTGTGCTTGTCATATATCTGCTACAAATACATGGGAACATGCTCTTCAAAAACTTCAACCCTGCCCACAGCAAGAGGTTGGAACTAGATGGTCTTTGAGGTCCCTTCCAATCCAAGCCATTCTATGATTCTATAAAACTTTTCTCATTTTGATTTTTATGAACAAATTCAGAAACTATGCCGTATAGTGTCACTGATTGAGTTTAGTGGAGAGTCCCTCTGGCATGCAAATTTTTTGAATGGAATGTGGTAAAGAACAGACACAATCAGTAGGAACTGTCGTATCTGCAGGAGTTTTCTCCAGGAGATATTTCAAGGGAAATAATAAGAAACAATTTCAAGGTGGTAAGATGGCTTACCCCCAGGTGCAGTGTCCATCAGAGGACTTCCAGATATCTGTAGTTTTCTATCTGTCTTGGAATGTTTATGTGCATAAACATTGAGGTGGCAAGACTTTAAAAGTCACAGGAAGTCTGTAGTGGTACTTTAGATTATTGTTTGTGCAGTTCTAGCAATTTGATTATTATGAGTTACTTAGCATGGTCAGTCATTCAGGTTATATTCTGATGTATATATTTTTCAAGTAATTGTCTTATTATAGAGACAAGGATGCTATTCTTCATGGTCATAGATAGTCCTCATTAATGGTGTTTCAGTTTATCAAATGAAAAAATACATTGTTTGCAGTGAAGGTAGTCATTCATTACTAATTAAAAGGTTTTGAGAAACAGCTGTATCTTTGTATCAAAGATTCATCATTACACTGACATACGCAGTACTCCTGTGAAAAGGGGAAGTCCGATGCCACAAACTTCATTTTTCAGACTTCCTGATTTTTGCTAGTGGAAGTTGCACAGTTTTGTCACCTTGGTCAGTTTTTTTGTGTGTAAAGAAATGCCTACGAATTAAGGTGTTACAAGAAGACTTTTTAGAGTAATCTAATCAAGTGAGTAGTAGTAGGTCATCTGTTCCCAATGGTAATTGCCCTCGAATTCTGGAGGAACTTGTATGAAATGGCTTAGCCTGTAATTGTGACATGCAACCTATCAAGTAACATCAGCATCTTTACTAAAATTTTTAGAAGGTCTCCAGGGGTCATTCTAAGAATTGCAAACAATTAACTCTGGCTTTCGTAAGGCTGAACTGGTAGGTCTGGTAATAAGGAAAGGATGGGTAAAGAGAAGATAAATATAACCCCTAAGTAACAGTCAATATCTCATCTGTAAGGGAAATTAATATTTCTCTGGTTCCTCCAAGTGACTCAATAATTTGTGAGGAGCTGTAATCCATTTGATATAGTAGAGTTGGATTTTTAAAAGGCTTTTCATGAGGTGTCTCAGTAAGACTTCCTAAAGCAACTAAGCTGCCGTAGGAAAGTTCTTCTCAAGACTGATAACAGCTTAAATAATAGGAAATAATAAATTGCTAGTTTTTCACCATAAATGTAGATTACTGTTGTAAACCCACAGGGATCTTTGCTATGGAATATATTCATGAATTGGCTGGGAAAAGAGATGAACAGTGGTGTGACAAAGGTTTTTAATGATAGTTATTCAAAACTAAGACTGATAGTGGAGTTGCAGACAACTCAAAATATTGATTGAATGGATGACAGCATTGCAGGTAACATTCAGTAATGATAAATATTGAATAATGTGTAGGGGGAAAAATCACTCTAACTATACAGACCTTGGTGCTTGCAGGACATTGGTCCAAGAAAAGTGTCTATGGGGCCAGAATAAGAAGCTTCCCTCTGGCTGATCAGCACCTCACCTGGACTGCTGCCTGGTTTCTGTAACCATCATTGGCTCTTAATTTTGGCAAAGATCAGCCTATGGTCATTTTTACAATAGCCTGTCAGAGGACATGGGCTTTGTGGTGACCTTTCAGAAATTTCAGCTAGTGTGATAGGAAGAAAGATAAACCTTATCCTTGCTGGGAAGGTGCTGGCATGTAGCAAAAGTGTGTGCCAGTTCGCGTGCCATAGTACCATGAGAAAAGCTACTTGGTTGTGGCAAGTTGGCATCTGGTGCACGATGTTTTAGAGCCTGAAGGCACCTCCCTTACCCTCCTCAAAGGCAGGAGAGAGAGAAGGCAAAGTCTGGCTCCAGAAAGACCTCTGGTCCTGGGGCGCATTTCTCTGGTCACACATCCAACTCCTGTGGAAGCGGAATTGTAGAATGTGCATATGCCTGCTCCATGGAAAAGTAGAAGGGTACCAAGAAGCATGTTAGCAGCCTCCTGGCAGAGGCTGACCCCTCTCTTACAGACCATAGGAAATGTGAGAAGAAAGGGCTTCCTCTGTAGACCTTCTCTTTCTGTATTTTGCTGATTTGGGCACTTGCCAAGCCTTGTGAGGCTGGCTGGAAATGGTCAGCTCCACATTCTCACCAACCATTTCACAGAGGACCATATCCAAGGCTTCCTCAAGGACTCTGAGAGGAGTGATGGTGGTGGTACTCCTTTCTCTGGCTGGCTCTTCACATGGTTGTCTTGGGGGATGGGGCTATGGAGGCATCAGTGACCTCCTATAATAATGTGAAGGAGCCCTCTATCCCATTCCCTTCCCATCATTTATGCTTTCCATTTTTGTCCGCTAAGACAAGTATCCAGTCCCTCTTTGTGGGCATCTACAGAGGGATGGTTGTCAAAACTAGGGATGAGCAGAAGATGAGAGGGAGTGCACAAGAGGAAGATGGTAGGAAAGAATCAGCAGGAAAATCAGTGGCATCTTCCTGCCAAGTGTCCTCTTCCACACCCAGTGATGTTGCTCTTTGCCCCTGACTAACTAACCTGTCTTGTGCTGGGCAGCTTTCGTCTACTGTGCATCCCTGCTGTAGGGAGACATCTCAGAACCTACATGAGCTTTATTGTGGTGCCATGGAGGCTTGTGGGAGACATTTGTGGATGGTCAGCACCATTCATTGGAGAGACCATATTATCTCTTCCTGGACTAAGGGGCAATTTTTCTGGATTTTTCTTGGGCCTAGCAGAGGAAGACACTGGCATCCCTAGTAGAGCAGTGAAACCTGTTAGAGGGGTCCTTTGAAACACACAACAAAGGGCTCCTCTAGCCTCCCCCATTCCATGCAGTGCCACCAGCACATGACTGGATATTGTTCTGGTGGGTTCCTGTCCTACAGGTGGGAAGTAATTGCCATGAAGCTGAGAGGGAAGTTCCTTCTTGGAGAAAGGCCTTGGATTAAGGGCTAGTAGGAGTACTTCTGGGGAGGAATGAGAGAAGGAAGAAGGCTGATTGTGGGGAAGTGGCTCTGCTCCTGCTGCATCAATTAGCATGCACCCAACCCACTGATTCATACGCAGGTAAGGTCAGTCCATCTCCATGTGCTGGCTGCGGGCTTGGTTTGCATGGTAGCCCTTTGAAATGAGTAGCCATGTCACTGGGAGCAAAGAGCTTTAGGCCTGGGAGGTGGACTCTTAGTCTGACCCAGTCCAGTAGTCAGCAAAGAGTTACATGAATATGTCATACAGTTCATCAGTCATCAGTCTTATTAGTAAATTAGGAATCACAGTATTAGGAGTTGCAAATAGTTCATAGACTGAAGTATGTTCTAACAAGCAAAACATCTGCAGAACAGCTGTGACTAGTAAGTACATTAGAATGATATATTTACTGTAATTTATGGGTGAAGCTAGAGCCTAAATTCACTGGGTAAATAAATGTTTGGAAATGATTAATTTACTTTTATTAACTGAGAGAGGACTAAAGAGAGCTACATTATGAGCAGCTGACATGTGATAATGACTGCTCCTGCAGAAAAGCATAATAGGAAGCTGTCTGAGTCACTCACATCTAGTGATGGCTTTTCTGTAAATTATACATCATTAAAGCCCAATATGTCTTCTCTGGAACTTAGTAATTTTTACTTTACTGAAATGTTTCATTTCAATTTTCCCTAGTGTCCTTTGAGTCTGAAACCCTTATTATGAGCACTTCAGAGGAAGTGGTTGTGGTCCAAACCTGATCCAGCAAGGCAATGCATTGTTTTGTATTACTGTATTGAGGGATAAAAAGTTGATTTAAATTCTTTCATTGTCAATTAATTCATTGATTTCACTGCAAACTATGCCAATTTTGCTGGCAGTTTGGTGTTCTTAAAACATGTAAGAGTAAGAATATCATTTCTTACAGATCATCAGATGACCACCAGGTGGGTGATCTTTGTCTTGGATTGAATTTAAATCAGCAGTTTGGAAGAGGAAGACTCAATACCTTGTTAACAGTGCCTTGATCCACCCAGTTCCCCTGGGTGCTGTTTTAGAATGATAATCCCAATCATTCTTCAAATCTTTATAAGCAATCAGTTTTAAGTGCAACTCTTAGAAGATAAAACTTCTGCTAGTTCTTTAAAAAAAAAAAAAATCACCAGAAAATCCCCAACAGGTGAGCTAGAGGCTTTGATTAGACAGGTATTCTTTTAAAGTCAGGTTTAGTCATTTTAGATTTTGTTTCTGCATGCTTCAAAATGAACCTCCTAGCCAGTTTAAATTGGGTTGAGTGCTTGAAATAGTGCAATAAATCTTTACTTTAATGTATGAAATTATTTTTAACCTGATATAAAGGTAACTCAGAGATACCTTAACCTTTCCAGAAAGGATCACAGATTTGGTTAATCTTCAAAACTCCTTTAAAATTCAGAAATCATCTGACAAAAACACCATCTTGCTGACATGAATCCTTTCCTTAACAGAGTGCCACTCACATTACTTGTTCTGTCTACTGTGTGATCAAGGCCTTTGTAAGGTATTTGCTAAAAGCTGGATTTTTGAGTGTAAATAAGAAATTGAGTTTATTACTTTTCCTGGAACAATGATGAGCTCATCGCATGGGCTTTGTGTTGTGACGTGATTAAGTTTGCACTGTGACTCAGTTACCTTGTCCTGGAGGACAACGTTATCAAGTTGGCTGCCACTGTGGGTATGGGAGCAAAAGGCAGTATCGTGTGGCAGACATCCAGATGTTCGTTCTGGGTCTGAAAACATAAAGTCCTGTGTTTTTAAAAGAATACGACAGGAGTACGTAATGGCTTCTTGTTAATGAGAGTGTCTGCCTTCATTTCCGTGGCAGTGTTAATATTTAAATTATTGACCTAATCAGATTAAGCGTATGAACCACACCATCTGATTTTAAGGCACACCTTGTTCGTGGGAGCTGTGCAATAGCAAACTCGAAACAATGATGTAATTAGCTGCACATCAGCAAAAATGTCTGGAGAGTTTTATCTTGAAACCTCTAAGAGAAAACAAACTGCTTTATGAAGTTCCAAATGCTTTATTTGGAACCTGTGTGTATTTATTATGTGTATTACCATGTGATAATGGTACTTGACAACTTTCTTCTCGTAGTCAAAAAGAAAATGAGGGGAAAAATATCCCGTTCACATCCTGATTAGATCATAGCTGAAAGCTGTGTTGTCAGCAGCCTTTTGTACACAGTTCGATAGGATTGTCTATTCAGCTGAAGCCAAGGCTGCAGCCGTGACAGTGCTGTAAGCTAAGTGTAAGGTTCACTGCCTGATCTGCGTGGGCGAGGTTTCTCAGAACCCTTGCATTCATTAGGATTGCTTTTGGTATTGCACTGGTATCCATTTTTTGCTAATTTCACCCACAAGATAAAAGCAAAAAGCCGATGCATGTGTAAAATAAGACAGTGTTTGTTCATCTGCTGATACTCAAATACAGTGTATTTTGAGATAACAAAAGCTACAAAGAATAATTTTCTCCCTGAAAGGCTTAATCGTATAGTTCAAGATTGAAGTTTAACTTGTCTCAGCAAGCATCTCATGGCCAAACAAACAGTGCACCACCAAGCTGGTTAATGTTGAGCCACAGCAGCTGGACTCATATTTAGTATAATTTTCAATAGGACTCGCTTGACACTTTTACAGAGAAGTCGCTTCCTAAATTTTTTTCTCATTAGACATTGCCTTCTAAGCTGTTTGTTTAAGACAACCATCAAAATGAAGATGTAAAGGTCAATCTTTGCTGTATTACAGAGTTACAAAGAAAAACTGTTGGTTTGTCTTCCAGTGAATGTTCTCCTATCCAAATTAAACTGTTTACTTTCTATAGAAAAACGGCTTTCTAGTATGGCAATTCTGTGGATTTTGTGTCTATAGGACAAATTCTCCCTTTGTTGTGGACTTATTTCTTCACTAAGAAAGCTTTATCTTTTTAGTTTTCTACCTCTTAATCTCCACCTCCTAATAACAGAAGTCTGTGAGCTCATGGTGAAGGCTGTGGGATGTTGCAGTGGAGGCTGCTGCCCTGTGTGGCCCACTGCCAGCCCTGCTCTGCTGTCCTGCCTCTCTGCTGTCCCAGTTCTGCAGAGCTGGAAATGTATTTTGACCTGGTATTAATGCAGACACACCTTCACCAGCTGTTTAAGCTAGCAAGACAAGTTGTGAACCAGGGCAGGTCAGATATAAAGAGGAATCTTATTCTCCTGTTCCTGCTCTGGGGACAGGACCCCTTGGCAATGAAATGCAGCAGCCAGCTAGGGCAGTGATTATTTTTTTAATTTTTTTTTAAACCATGGCAGCTAAACCCAGCAAAACCCATTTGCCAATGCCATTGGACTACCTTACTAGTATATGGCATAACTGATTTCAATTCTAATGTGTTTTATGAAACTAAATATGCACTAAAAATATTGTGCTAGCATCTTTCCTCTGTCAATAGCTCAGAATTTTAACATTTACCGAGCTTTCAAAGTAAGGACTTCCATCATGGTACCGTCAAGGCAAAGATGTTGAAGGAGCTATTGCCCCCCTTGCTTGGAAATTCCTTCTCCCTGCCTGACACAGCATAGTGGGTTGTATGGGCACCTGAGCCTTCTGCAGCATGGAGTGAAATGGATTAGTGTAAATCACCATCAGTGGTGGTTCCAGTTAGCTAACTTAGCACTGCAATTAGTGGGAGCATATGTAGATTCCACATTCTAGCTTAGTGGTTGGTAATTTCTTAAACTGTTTAAACTCAGGTAACTGTGATTGATTGTTTACATAATGGCATGATTTTAACTGAGTTTTGTTATTTGTGTAAATACACAGCGGAGAAGATAAGCTGGAGTATCTGTGGTAACTCGGTACCAGACAGCCTTCTATGTGGTGAGAAAGAACAATTTAAGTAGATAATTGGTAATTTCTTAGTTCATTTCTTGACACTATGATAGATTCTTCCTTACCTTGTCCCACTTTGGTGATCACAACTGAGCAATCACACGAGGAGGAAATGTCCCCTGTGCCCACAAGCTACACACACATCCCTTCCCCTCACTCCATGTCCTTCAAGTATTTCTGCAGAGTTGTCATGTGCTGCCCTTCTTTTTATACTGTCAGGGATGAGTTACCAGCAACTTGAGTTTACCCTTGAATACAATGAGCCTTGGTCGTCTGTGACATCTTTTATCAACAGTAACAGAGTATATTGCCATTCATGTCACTGGTTAGTGACATCGTGTTGGACTTGCAGTCACTGTATCTTTTCTCTTTTGTTGTTGATAGAAGACTGCCAGGTTGAAGAGCTTGATCCTTTTTGCTCCCTAGCATAATAAGAGCACTTCTTGCATGTATTGGAAATGTCAGCTGATAAGAAAAGATTAAGATGACTGTAAAGCACTGTACTGAGAGAAAAAAAAAAAGGCGATTTATCTTCTCTTTGCAAGTTTCTGCTGTACATCGTTTAACCTTGTCGTAGGGCCCTTTTGTTTTCGCAATTGCGGCAAAGAAATTCTGCAGTGTTTACATTTATCTGTATCTTGAAATACGATTATAAAGAACAGGAAAGTGGTATTATGTTGGGGAGGGCCACAAGGGTTCCTCTCATACACAGACTGCCAGGAGCTGGAACTGAATGAATTGACAAAAGCACAGGAAAGCTTCTCAGGAGTCTGTTCCTGTCAATCGCTGATGAAACTGGTCATCAGCCAGGTGTGGGTATCTGTGAGCTGAAGTAGGGAGAGCAACATGGGTATGAAATCATCAAATTTTTGGTTGCTTGATAGCGCTAAACCAGCAGGACTCAGGGTGAAGCATTTGGGGTCCAAGCAGAACTGAATGCAATGGCTGATATTGACAAAATCTGGAATGTGAGTGGCTGAGGGCTTGTGGCTTACTGCAGTGTGAGCTGCAGTGAGTAGAGATGGCCTCTGAAGTAAGTGTAAACGCCTATTGCTAATTGGCATTCATTCTACTTTAAATCTTATTCAGTCTGTTCATTTGGAACGAGTAGTGCCGGTCTGGAAATGTGCGCGTCTGCACTGGGTGCAGAGTTGGGCTGCCATTTTGGCTGATTGTTCATGGCTGGCTCTATTCAGTCAGTCTGTAGTGGCCAATCTTTTATGACCCTGAAGGAGGGGAATCAGGTATGGAACCTGCTCTTCATTTAAGAGAGCAGCAAGAAGGAAAAATCTTTATTCCAGCGGCTGGCAAGCTGTGGACTCATGTTCCTGTGGGAAGTTTCATGCCTCCTTGTTTGGAAATGCGTTCACTGTCTGAGAGCTGCCCCCAGAGACTGGCTGTGCTGATGTTTGGATGCTGGGAGCCCACCGCGGTTATGCACAGATACAGGAGCCATCCAGAAAGCAGAACTGTCGTGGTCAGCAGTGAGAAATGCACTCTCTTCGCACAGACAGATGTTTTCCTTCTGGTTGTACAGTGAAACCGATGGTTCTGAAACCTGCTACCTGTTTATTTGATTCATAATTCAAGGCCAACATAATTCCCAGTGACTATCACTGTTGTTTTTGTTATGGAGTCCTAATTCTTTGTTTCTGTGGGCACAAAAGTATTGCTGGGCTCATTTGGTGTTTCGGTGCACTATAATTTTACATAGTACAATCTCATTGAGATCACCTAGCTGTGTCATCTGTTGGGCTCACCACTGTTACTTCCTTCTGACCTCCCCTCTGTAATTGCACATGCATGACTTACTAGCTGCTGCGAACATACCTGTATTCAGCTGGGCTCATTAAAAAAAAAAAAAAAAAACAGTGAATAGACCAAAATGATTCTGTTTTGAGTGAGGACCAAGTAGGTAGCTGTTTGCTTTCTGCCAGGCAGCCAGAGCCATCTGTCACATGACAATGAGCAAACATAGATTTCAGAAGTCCATTTGCTTTTATGACCGTTTTTACAATTTTATGGAAATTGAACCATTACATAAAGCATAATTTTCCTCAGAACTTGATGGTTTAGAGACTTATATCCCTGATCAGTCATTTACATATCTAGTTGCTTTTAATATAAAGCATAAATATAATGATGCTTTTCTCCTCTAATAAAAAATCTTCAGACCTAAGTTTTGTCTTTTTCAAGTGTGTGAAGGACTACGAATTTTATGGGACTAAAAGAAAACCTCAAGGCCTTTATGTCCAGGTTTTATGTTTCCCTAGAAATTAAGTCTATAAAGGTTATGAAGGAACTAATGTTTAGTGCTTTAATATTTGGTTTAAACTCATAGTCCATAATGATTTTTAAGAATATTTTGTTGCTCTTTTTATTCTTCAAGTATGCAGTTTTCATATTCTGTGTTAGTTCTTAATATAGCTCATGGTATTCCTGCTATTCTTGGAGTGGTAAATCTAAAACATTAAGTCAAGTTGTACAGATTTTTAGTTGTTAGAGTGCTGTGTTCCAAGTCCAGATCATGGGCATGAAGTTCTGCTTCATCCTCAGCAAAAGATAATGCTATGGAAAGGTTCTGCTCAGGGGAAGCTAAGGATTTTGTGTGCTGGATCAGGCCTGAATTATACCAACAAGTCTGTTTAAGGACAATTTGACAGCATCTCCTCGCATTACACTGGCTTCATCAAGGCACAGCAGTCTTTTATTTCGATGAGGAGCGTTTTAAAGCAAGACCAGATTTTTGTTGTTTGAACAAGATGGTCTCTAAGGTCCCTTCCAACCTGAACCATTCTATGATGCTGTTTTTGTTGTTTTTTTTCTTGGAGGCTGTATGCATTAAAACTCAAATTCCTCAACAAGTTGCAAGAGCTTGGCAGTCGCTAGGGGTTTGGCCAGTTCACTCGTGCATCACAGGCATGACTGCTCAAGTGTTTGTGTCCTTAGATATGTAAGCATTTATGAAATTGGTAATTGCTTGGTTGCTTGCATACTTTTCCTGTACAGTAATTGCCATTTAAAGGTCAGCACTTTCCAATATATTCTGGGTGTCACTGTTTTTTTCCTAATAGTGAGAGGATGAGTTATCTGTAGTAATGATTCCTACCCTTACAAGCATAGAAACATTTGGAATTATTTTGAGTGATCATGGTGTGAAATATGGCAGTGAAAGATCTAATAGTTGTATTAGTTGCTGTGTCCATGAACAGAGAAGGAGGCCGTCCCTAACCTGTGGAGCATATCAGTTACATTCAGTGTAGCTCCAAACTTTGCAGTAGGGCTGTTTTGTGGTTGTACAGGGAAACATGAGTGATGGTAGATGCTGGAATTCAGGGATCTTAATCAAGAGTTGGATTGTTAGGCCATAAAAGACCTCAGGACTGGAAGAAGGACTACGGGGATCAACATTTGAAAGGGATTGGGAGTTACTTGTCAGCAGATGTTTTAGGAGAAAAACTGGCAAAAAGAAGAAGAGACTATGAAGGACATTTGAATATGAGGCCTTTCTTAGATCAAGGGAGTGATGTACTTGAGGGGAAATCTAGGTGCACACAGAATGGTGTTTTACGGTGTGTTTTCATAATTGCTTTCAGTCTTTTTTGCGCCAAGACATCCAGGAGCCTTTATCATAGCTCCTAAATTAACACAAATGTAAGATCTGAGCCTAAATCAGACCTGCCGTGGTGATTGCAAGATTAAAAAATAAAAATAAAAACAAATTCTGGTAGATTCCCCCTTTCCTTTTGTAAGGGGGAACCCGTATGAGACCAGCAGGTGCCTGGGAGGTGGTGGTGTCTGCAGATCCAGTGAGAGCGTGTAAGCTCTGTCCATGTCCCATTTTGCTAAAGCAGGTGTTTGGGGCCAATAGGGATTGCTTGGGCAGACTGGAATTAGTCTGAAGAGGAACCTCAGAGAGTCATCGGCATGCAGGTGGTGGACGGACCTGTGTTTGTAGATGAGATCACCTGCAACAGGGTGGCCAGCGTTTATTTTTAATGTCACATTGCTGTTGGGCTTGCTAATGCACACGTGTAACGTAACTTGTAACACTGCGTGGAAGTCTCCTCGCTGATGGAGCTGCTGTGGCCAGCTGGTTCTAATGGATGTGAGAAGATCAGCCTCCCCAGCTCTGCTAAGTCAAATATTTTAAATTCACTAGTTGCAGAGGATAGAAACTGTGATAATGGCTATTTTCTGGGTTATGAAGGCATTCTGTATTTTATGAAAATCAGTTGAGAGCACTGTTAGCAACAAAAAAAATAATCAAAAAATCACGCAAGGCTGAGAGTGCTCTTTGGTTCAATAATTACCCTGAGATTTTATGAATCTTCTCTAGTGGTTAGACAAGGCCCCTCAGAGTTGGCAGTTTTCTGACTTCACAACAGTCCTGAAGCACACCTTTGTGTGTATGTGCTGAGGGACAGAAAATAGCGTCAAAGTGGAGGGTGTCAAGGAATACCCGAAACCAGTTACCAGTGACGCAGTGGGAGTGGAAGTGGGAGTGGGAGTGGAGGGCCTGCCTCACCTCGCTGCCAGCAGCCCCTGGGGGAGGCAGCAGCCCAGCCTGCCTGGAGCCCGGGTGTCTCCAGGTTAGGAAGTTTTGAAGCTTTGAGCTCAGGATAAACCTACACACACACAAATTACAAGACAACAAAACACGTTGAGTGAAATCTCGGCCTTATCAAAGTCAAACGGAGTTTGCTGATGACTTCAGTGGAGCAAGAATTTGATCCACAAAGAGGGAAAAAAAGAGTTTTGAACTCTAAAGTCAGAGCTACGCTGTCAGATGTAGGCTATTTTTGTCGCAGATACCTGCTTGTTTTCACAGGCATTTGCAGGTTCTGAAGGCCACAAAGTCTTTGTAATTGTGTCAGTAATCCCTGCCTGTAATAGTGCTTGCCGAAGCACACCTGGAACACTCATGCTTTTGTAACTTTCATTCCTTGTTTTTATGGTCCTGCAACATTGCTTGGGCCTGTTCAAATGAGCTGGCAATTAGGAACGTAAATACAACCTGTCTGACTTGATTTGTTCTTCCCACACACGTTCTGTCTGTGCCTCTGCGGCACAGCCATTAACAGAGAGAAGAGCAGCAAGGAAGCCTGCTACGATGGAGTGAATGTCAGAAAGGTTTTAGCCCTTAGGATGAGCTCTTGTATATCAAGGAGAGCAAAAATACTGGGCAGCCGCCCTCATGGGCACGCTCACCTGCACTGGTCCCTCCTCAAGCATGTTCCTGGTCACAGTGCTCCTCTGCACGGGGCAGCGGCTGTGCGTTTCTGGCCATAAATGGAGAATGACAAACGAAGCAATGTGCTTTGTGCGGTGACTGTGCTGCCTGTGAGTAGCTCAGCGCTGACAGCCTGGGAGGAGAAGTGCCTTTAAATGCCCTGGGATGGGCACCATGGTCAGCAGCACAGGAGGTTTTCTCCTCCAGCCCCACTTCTGAAGCTGCCGTCCCATTCGCTTGTTTGCTGGGCTGTCACATCAGCTATGGTGATACTTTAACATCGCTATTTCATGACATTTGTTCCTTAGAAACGAGAATAAGGCCACTCTCAGCAGATGTGAGTCAGAATATGCTTAATTCTTTGATTTTTTTTATTCAGAAAACTTAATCTTTTATTCTAAATATATTTCACACCCTACATAGAATCTCGGCTAATGCAAAGGAAAAAAAAAAGTGATTGTTTTTACTGCAGCACTGGCTGAAGCTGCAGCTCCTGCTCACAGGAAAGCCTGTGGTTGGGGATATGCAGTGCTGACTCCAAAGCGATGCCAACACTGGACCTGTGTGTATGTGGTGTTTGGTGGACCAGCCCACACTCCCCGAGCGGCTGCTCCCATCGCTGGCAAGGCTGAGCGAGAGCCAGAGCTAACTGATCCTGCAGAGATAATGGGCTTAATTGTGTTAAATCTTGAGGAAAAGGCAGGAAGCATCACTTTGAGGTTAAAATATTGAGCCATGTTTGGGAAAGAAGGCCAAGTTTGTGCGAAAGAGCGCTTAGGAAATGGCGTGTATCCATGTGAATGCTTGTGTCTGTGTGTGCAGGCACAGAGATGGCTCTTAAAAAAGAATCTGATGAGGGTGGCAGCGGTAAACATCTTCAGCAGCTGTTTGTTTGAGCAGGTAACATTTGGAGGTGCAACTCCATGTGCTCCTGAGGCCTTTTGACTTAGAATCATAGAATGGGTTGGGTTGGAAGGGACCTTAAAGCCCACCCAGCTCCAACCCCCTGCCATGGATCAGGCTGCCCAGGGCCCATCCAACCTGGCCTTGAGCACCTCCAGGGATGGGGCACCCACAGCTTCTCTGGGCAGCCTGTGCCAGTGCCTCACCGCCCTCATCATGAAGAATTTCCTCCTAACATCTAACCTAAATCTCCCATCTTTCTGTTTAAAGCATTCCCCCTTGTCGTATCACTATTAAATCACGTAAAAAGTCAATGCCCCTCCTGCACATAAGCTTCCTTCAAGTACTGGCAGGCCACAATGAAAAAAAGTTTCAAATTTAAAAATTCCTTATTTTTATTCGGTAAATGTTCTACTTTGTTTCCCAATTTCTTGAAAGTTTGCTTCACTGAGATCAAGCTCGTGGTTTCTTTAAACCTCGAGAAAGCAGGAGAAGTTCTTTCTCTTCAGAACGGTGAGCGAGTGGCTTCCTGCAAGGCCGTCTAACTCAGTCGTGCATTACAAAATGTGTGAGTTATGACTAATCAGAGAAAGTATGGTGAAACCAGAGGCCTTCAGAGAAGAAATTCTCTTAGATTTGCATGTTTTCTTGGAAACTCAACTGCAAAAGTTTCCTAGACTGAAAATCCAAGACTTCTCACTGTATCAGTGAAGACATTCTTCTTGTGCATGTTTAATGCCATGTCCTTTCCTGCACTCACCTTCAGCAGCCCCACAATACCTGGGCAGCTGCTCTAAGCTGTAGGTACTGCTGGTCTTTATGTATCAATTATGGAATTCTTTATGACTCAACCTTGCTCAATAGAATTGAAGAGAGGAAGGCTTTAGAATGGTTATTAGCTTAATAAAGCCAAGTCATTTTGAAATTCTTATTAAATTGCAATGGGTATACAACTAAACTGAGATTTAATTACGTTTTAAATTAAAGGAACAGCTATTGATTATGTGATTGAGTACGTGTCGTAGCCAGCCCTAACAAATCAGCGTTGTTACAAGAGATCATTAAAGCAGTTGTTAAAATTCTAAGTGAAGTAGAACCAGTGTGGATAAAGGATACAGCAGTGCTGGGAAGGAGAAAAAGGTAATGACGTGCGTGAAAGATACGCGTCTCCGGAAGTTTGACTGCTGACAGCTTGATGTGTTAATTTGTTTTTATCCATGGAACAAAATGAAGACAAAAACCGAGCAATTTTTAAAGAACGTAAGAAGTCTGCAGGCTGCTGCAGAGCCGTTCCTTCCTTCAGGTGCCACCTGCGCTGCTGGCAGGGCCTCGCTGAAGCACTTTGCTCGGTGGTTGGTGCAGCCCCCACGGATGGGTACCGCAGAGACCACTGCTTGTGGCTGGGAGGTGCTCTGGGCACTGGGAGATGGAGCAGCTGATCTCGCAGGTCCTTCTGTTTCTGTCTGATTTCTGTGTGCGTAAACCCATTTTAATCCTTCCCATTCAAGTGCATTGCGTCCAGAAATGTATTCCAATACTTAAAGGGAGCTCAGGAACAGGAGGGAGACTGACCTTTTTACATGGGCAGATAGTGATAGGACGAGGGGGAACGCTTTAAAATGAGAGAGAGGAGATTTAGGTTAGATGTTAGGAGGAAATTCTTCACGATGAGGGCGGTGAGGCACTGGCACAGGCTGCCCAGAGAGCTGTGGGTGCCCCATCCCTGGAGGTGCTCAAGGCCAGGTTGGATGGGCCCTGGGCAGCCTGATCGAGTGAGTGCAGCCCTGCCCATGGCAGGGGGTTGGAGATGGATGCACGTTAAGGTCCCTTCCAACCCAACCCATTCTATGGTTCTATGATAATAATGGCCCAAGAGGTTCTGCAACACAGGCAAACTGACAGTTGGATCCTAAAATTCCATAGGACTAAGTCATTAATTGGAGTAGAACATTTCAGAATTAAAAGCAAACCCTAATATTTTATAATTGAGCATGTTTTGAATGTTTTATGTGTAATGCACAAAGACCAAGTTGATAAAAGAACATGGAGGTGGTACAGATTTCAGCACCTAAGCATTAGGGTGTATTAGAAATAGAGACATCTGTAGCCTTTATTTGACCTCATAGCTTCATGGCACACAATCCATACTGTTCCCCTGTGACCTCTTCCTCCTTCTAGCGTGCAGGATAAAGGAGGGACGTGAGCGTGGCCAGCGCAGGGAGTTCTGCAGAAGAGGTGGGAAGTGTTCGGCAGAGGCCGGGAGCTCTCGTTGGGAAGGAAAAGCTGCGTCGTGTGGTTGGAGCTCTTCTCTCTCTCAGTAGCCGTACTGTTGCAGTTTTGTGTCTTTGTTCTGAAATTCAGAACCCACATTACAAAATGTCTTTTGTAGCTACAGGATGAGAATTAAAGAAGAATGCATTACTGAAATATAAGGGATTGCTGAAATCTAAACCAAAGGGTTCGGGTATGACCTCCAGAGAGCAAGAAGCTCCGTGACCTGTAATCAGGACCTGCCAATGGTTCGTACTTAGGTCATGGGGTCACCCCAACGCAGAGGGTAGATTGTAGTGTAGTGCAGGCAGACCCCTGTTCCCGCTAACTACAGGGTGTTCTGATGACAGTCGTAGTGGCTCCGCTGTTTCAGAATCACTGCTGATAAATTACGGGGGCGGCAGCTGTAAGTGAAGCTTCTCGTGTGATTGAAGAGGGAGACCCAAAGGCGTATTGCCCAGATCAGTGGTAAATGGGGCCAGCCGTGGCATGCAGAGGCTTAAAAGTCCCTGCCAGATTTTGGGATTAGAAGCTGTTGTTTCAGGCATTAACTCCTCCGGTATCAAAATGATCAGCTGCTCCGGTCCTCTTCTTTTCCTTTCTGTTTGGCCAAGATTTACTCACCTTGCAAGCAGGAACTGACATGCAAGCCTTTATTGATTTTCTGATTCGTTCTAATTTTTTGGGGTAGGACTGCTGCCTCAGCACACCGCCAGTACTCAGTGTCTGTGCCGCGGTGCCGGGCACGTTCATGCTGTGTCCCCATGGCCTTCCCACTCACGCTGCTGTCGGGTCAGGAGATGTGCAGCCGCCCCCAGCTCTGTGGTTGCACTGCCTGGGGCTGGAGCCCCACAGAGCTGCTGTTACGGGCCAGGGGGCAAAGCACTAGCAGCGAATTCAGCTGCAGTTGGGACCCACTTGACACAGAAGGGCGTGCAGCTTGGGTCATTCACTGCCTGCTTGGTAGGAGACAGCCCTGTGCAGGTGATGTTCCTAGTGAGTGATGAGGCACAAGGAGCAATTGGACGTGCAGTCACTACCCCTGCGGTGATTTTTAACCAGAGAAAACGCCACGCATCCTGATGTGAAGGCTGCTACAGGCCTGGTTATTTTTTCCTAGGGTCTCCCTGGAATTTAGAAGGAACAGGGTTTGTAAGGATGAAATCAGGGCTGGCAGACTGTGATGTGTGCATTCGCACACATACAGGGACTCAGAACAAGAGAGGATTTTGTTCATTAAGCCGAGCCACTTCAGACAGCCTGCGCCTAAACTTCAGCCCTGTTGGGTAAAAGGGGCTTTCTCATGGGTCTCTTTAATGTCACATTCCATTTACAAGTGTAACAAATGCTGCAACTTGTTTCCCTCTCCCCTATCCTGCAGAAAATGACAGAGAGGAATTTCTTGCTCTGCCTTTGATAAGCACTCTCTCTTTTTGTTCCAGATAACTTCAAACGAGAAGTGCTCTGAGAGCCTGAAGAGTGATGGCGATGCTCTCCTGCGCGCTCTGGAGAGCCTGGCCCAGACTGCCAGGTGAGTCCCCTCGGGCTTTCAGGAGTTTCCACGGCTGGGAGCTCTCTCCTCCTCCCACCTGCAATGACTTCTCCCGCAGTACAGACCTCTCAGGTTTCCATCTCCGGCCCCCTCCCTTCAAGCCCCCTCCCTCAGAGCCCGGTGTCGGGGCTGGGCCTGCTTTGATCTGAGCTGGGGGCAGCCGCAGTCAGCTGCACTGCCGGGCCCGGAGCGGGCGCACATCTGTCACGTTGCACATTTGTTTTTTTTTCATTCCAAACAATTCGTCTCTTTTATAACCAGATACTGGTCCGTGTTCCTTGGCACCGTGGGCTAGATGCACAATGTGGGAATTGTGCCCTGTTTTAAAGTAATTGTGCTTTGTGTGCCTGTGAGCTGTTTTATTTTTTGTTCAAATGTGCAGCTGAAGAACAGGGCTGCTCTTGTTGGAGTGTACCTGTGGCTTCCCAGAGAAGGCACCAGACCATGGGGAATGCCGTGGCTTCCTCTGCAAGAGCAGAGGTGCTGCTCCCAGCAGCTTGGCCAAACCTCAGCTCCTCTCCCTTGTGCTTTCCCTCATCTAATCCTCGGACGTATGGATGAATGAATGACTGTTCTCTGCCCTGCACCAAAAAATTGCACCCCTGCTGTCAGCTGTTAGGCTGCATTTTGCTCCTCGTCAAAATAAGTCACAGATTGTATTTTATAGATCCTGAGACAGCAAGATGGTCTCCCACGCTCTTTGTGCTCCCAGACACAGGCTTTGCACGGGACAGAGCTCTGGGGCAACATCATGGCAGGGAGCACCCTGTGCTGGGAGCGGGGACGTGGGCAGGTGTGGGGAGGAAATGGTCGGGAAGAGGCGAGTGTGAGGAGCTGTGTGCTGGGGGCACACCAAACCCATGCTGAACAGCCTGCATCTCCCTCCACTGCTGGCTCACGTTTTTCCTATGGGATGTTAAATTATCCCAGTAAAACAAAACGACAGCTCTCCCCAAGGGAGACACCAGCACCACCCCCACTGAGGATGACAGTGGTGTGACAGTGGGGAAAGAAGGTTTTTTTCCTTCTTCTAGAACTAGTTTTCCCTCTCTTTCATTGCATTTCGGCGTTAGATGCGCTAGGCAGCCCATCCAGCAGCCGCCTTCGAATCTGCTTCCCTGGCTTCCTCTAATTGTCTGTTATCTGCACATCTCTGTACTCAGCAAACCGCACACGACAGAGCCCAAAATAAACAGCAGTCTCTCTCCTTTGACACAAGATGCTTGGTAGACCAAGTGGTGGTGTTCTGATACATCAGGACAGGCCCAGCTGGCAGCAGGACAGGCTCTGCTTGCAGCAGCAGCAGCAAGCCTCCAGCCAGTCCGAACAGGCTGCTTTGGGGCTGGTACGTAACCAACCTGTTCTGCTTTGTAGTGAGTGAGGCAGAATTAAATCTGAACTTTTTAAAATGTGGGAGCTCAGCCACTCGGTTCTCAGTTACCAACACGAATTTGTTTCAGGTAACTACATTTTCTGGTTTAGACTGCTGCTCGGTAAGAAATTGGTTTACAGTGCGGACCGATCATTTCCATTTCATGGGATGTTTTGTGTTCCCCCAAACATGGGGTGTCAGAAGGTATTTGCCATTAGCAGCAACCAGGGGAGCTGCAAGTTGGGCTGCTGCTGTACTTGCTAAGTTAATAATGCAGGATGGCAGCCGATGACAAATGCCTCATTGCTGTGGGCAAGCAGCACTGTGCTAGATCCTCTGGTCCAATGCTGGAAAAAACACAGCTGTAAGAAAAACGCAGGCGAGGAAGCAAAGCGGGAAGGCTCCACCACTGTCTGTAAAGCACGCAGAGCTGTGGGCAGCTGGCGCTGCTGGCAGGAGCTGCCTGCCTGCGCTGCTAAGGGCTGCATGGGGGGAAGGACGAGTGGAGGCATCTTCCTGTCAAGCTGTCAGTGTGTGTGTAGGATTCATGGGGACGTGGTGGCTTTTATCTTGTAGTGCACAGAGGAGATAGATAAAGGTGGGAGTTACTGTGAAGCTGAACTGGAATTCATTTTTTACACAAGATTTGCCACAGGACAAAGTCACCAGTTGCATGCTGCTGCTTAACAGAAAAATGGGGTGAAGTTACTCAATGGCTGTTGAGAATTTTCCAGCATAGATAAAGGCAAATGTGGGATTTAAACAAAACGCTTTCCCTTGAGAACGCCTAACAGATGTTATGTCTTTAATTCCCAGCTCTCACGCTGATGTTGCTGTTGCTTCCTTGGCATTTGAAATTCTGAGAAGAGTGGGACGTGAAAATCCGAAGCCCACCAAGTGAGCTGTTTTTGAGCCCACCGTGGTGTGTGATGCTCAGCACCTCGGCCCAGGATGAGCAGCTGCAGACAAGCAGAGCAGAGCGCGCTCACTCAGCAAGGCAGCTGAGCCGCTGCGCTGTCTGAGCAGGGGCACAGCTTCTGGGGGCGCTTCCAGAAGGGAACAGCCTTGTTTTCAACCCCCTCGGGGGTGAGCTCTTGATTACTGCTTTACTGTGTTGGCTTTGTGTGATGTAGCGCAAGTATTGGATAGACAGAGTTTGGAGTGTACGTTCAATAAATAGCGTAGTTGTTTCACAGTATGGAATGCCTCAGCTGTTGAGCTTCAGGGGTCACCTTACGCCTGTGACTTGCACTAACAGTACCTTTTTACTAAAAAATAATATACTTTTTGTATTGTATGTGCATATGGTAAAATCCAGCAAGTCCTCTAGAACCAGCAGGTGCTATGGCCCATAAGAAATTAAATTCCCTTTTTCCCCATGTCCCCCCAGCAAGCACAGAGTGGCTGAATCCAGTACTTCTTCCATTTTGACAATGGTGCTTCAAAGCAACTGCACCTCACCGCCACACCTCCCACGCAGGCACTTTCCCGGGTTGCCCCCAGCAGCCTGCCCCTTCTCCAGGCAGTGAGGCAAGCAAACAACTCAAGGCAAATAGACTGACTTCACCCTGTACTTTCTACAGGAAGACAGCCTTTAATATCACTCTCTTCCAAAGCTTGGCAACCAGTTACAGCTGGAGTTTTCAGAGATAGGGACAAAATACCTGCACATTTTTTGGTGTTTTATAATACTGGTCTTCAAGTGTGGCTGAGGAGCAAAACTGGGTTAACTCAGTGAGACACCTGTGCAGTCACAGTGCCTCTGCTCTGTGAGCAAAGGGACGCAGTCTTTTTGTAGTTTGCTTCAGCTCTCAGCGCCTTGGGATCCCTACAAGAGCTGCGAGCCGTTACAGCTTAGCTCCCCTGTGATCTTCTGCTGCCAAGCTGCTGCTCAGAGGCAGGACGAGCGCTTTGGGCAGAGGCTGGTGACAGCTGCAGAGCACAGCTGTGCAGCCTGTGAGTGAGCGGGTGGTTCAAGAACCACGTTCCCTGCTCGCAGCAACACAGGCGCTGCCTCTAGAGAGGGTGAGCTGCACCCAGGCCGTATCTCACATGGGAACTGAGGGCTGAGGACACCTGAAAATGGGTTGAAGCTACTGGAGCCGAGCTGCTGCCAAGTGGCAGCGGCTCAAGGGGAAGAATCCTGCAGTAGGAAGCCTGGGGCACCATGGCTGAGCTCTGAAGGACTGAGCATTCCTTAGGGGGACGGAGAGGGGCAGTGGGTCTTGGTTTCCGCCTCTGAAGCAGTGAAGGTGTTGGGCAACTTGAGGTCAATTTTCTGAAGACTTGGGAACATACAAATGCACTTGACAATCTGAAATAATTTGACACAGAGTGAATTAAAAGTTTACTTTAATTTTGAACCATTTTATAACTGCATTTTTCTCATGAAGCATCTGTATCACAGCAGGCTACAATAACTTTGGGATAAAAGGCAACTGGTAAACTGTCCAATACAAGGTTCCAAATAAACAGTTCTTACTGGCCCCTACCCAGACATATCCCAGATAAAGTTTTTGATCAAAAACATGAAATAGATCCACCTGCTTATTTTAAGCATATTAAAAAGGAAACTAATTGGACCATTTCTATTTGTCTAGTTTTTTTTATACAAAAAGGCTACACAATGTTACACTTTATTCAGAATACAGTTAGAGTGATTATGAATTAGTGTTCTACACCTTTACTCAATCCTTAAAAATTAGAAACTGCTGTAGCATATTCACTATAACTTAATACTACGAGAGACTTTAAAAAAAACTAACAACAATTACTGCGAAAAGAAAGGCTACTTTCAAAGCAAGCAAGGTCAGTACCATTACAGAGATTTAAAAAAAATAATAAATTTTTAACAAGCAAGGCTAGGGTTTGATAAATTCCATCTTGCAATTCATTCTTGTGCATTCCTCATTTCTTGAATCACTCCCAAAATCCATTTGTATTATTACTCCTCGACCAAAAAGGACCAGAACAAAAAGTTTACTTCAATTGTTCCCATAGGAAACTCAGCTTGGTTAGTGTGTCAGGCACTTTCTGAGATACTAGCCCACCCCTCGAGCCCTCTCAGCAACTCTACAGGCCAATCAATGCAAGTTCATTCAGATGATACAGCTGCAAAAAGAGAAAAAAAGAAGCGTCAGTGTTCCTCAGGAAAGGGCTGTTGTAACGTACAGACTGCATGAAGCTGATGCACGAGACATTACAGTTAATTACTTCCACGCTTCACGGCAGAAGTCAGTTTGGAGTGTACTGACGGTGCTTCCAGAGCAGTTTTTCAGTGTTCTGGCACACTGGGACCCATTTAAGCCATTCCCTCCCTGCCAACCAAGTCCTCAGTCCAGTAATGCGTTTCTCTCTTTTTGTTTTGTTTTTAAATTCAAGGTTGGAGCTTCTTACCTAAAGGACGATTTACAGGTCAGTATCGAACCAGGCCAACTGATTACTGTCACCTGGAGGCAGCCCATCCATAAGGTCCTGGGCATGGCCAAGATCTGGCAGACCATCAACTGGGTAGTCAGCACCAGGGTGGTGGCCACCCATTTCATGTTCCATCATAGGGTCCATACCCAAGGCATCCTGACCGTATCCGCCCGAGTGGAAAGAACGGTAGCTAGGATCTAAGAAAGTTAAAGGTGGCAGAGGGAAAAAGAGCATAATGTTAACAGATGTTAGAGGCATCAGAAGCTGCAAGTATCAGTGTGTGAGAAGATCGTTGTAGCCATCTAATTGTTTCTCTAGTTCAGCCAAGTTCAAAACGATCTGCTGCCTGCCCTTAATGGCTATTCCATCGTTCGGAACAGCCTTCCAGTGTGATTCTGCAGACAAAGCACACTGCAGTCAGAAGCACGAGCAGATTCCAGCCAAGCCATTAGTCTGCACAATCAACAGTACTAAAACTCAACAATACTGCAGCAAAACCAGGCTACAAGACTGCAGACTTTCTTCTGAAAGACTAGTCAGCTTGGAACCCTTAGGGATAGGCTTGGAACCCTAGGGGATAGGCTTGAGTTTAAGTCTACAGACACTCAAAGACTGATACATTCAATACCAGCGTTTGTTTTTAAGGAAAGCTGCACTTTTGGAATTGTCAAGTCCATCTGTAAAGAATTTTAAAACATTTCTGGAAACAGCAGCTCAGTGGGAGATTCTCTCACAAGACTGAGACGAGCGACACCAGTTGTGCACACTCACATGGCTCCCGTTTCAGTGCAGCCAGAGGCGCTGCAGAAACTGCTTATTTGAACCGGCAGTTCCCCATCTGCCTGTCAGTTGGCAGTATCTTGCTGAAGAGCAATTCACTCTTCACTCATTTACAGTTCTCCTTTAAAGTCAATGACTTGACTTCATCCAACTTAAGCTTAGTCAAGGGGAATGGAACAGACGTACCATCTGGGCGGTATCCAAGAGGCTCTCCCTGGGCACCAATATCAAGTCCAAGATCCGCTGTCTAGACGTGCACAAAAAGTTACAGAGCAGTTTTAATGTGAGGTCTTAGGGCCAACATCAGTAACTCTGAGTTTAAGAACTTTTAAAGCTTGCCACAAGTTCTTTTTTAGCAACACTTCTGCACTGCGCATTGCAGTGTGATACTTCTGTGAGCACAGAGTGTGTTTTTATATCCAAGCATCTGCACCCACTGTTTAACAGCCACATTCGATGCAGGAGCCATGCAGCTCCCTGGAAGGAGGATCCTGTTTGGGAACAAGCAGGATGGGGCAGGTCTAGGAACACTGCCTGACCTCTGCAGATCAGCTGGTCGGAGATTCCTGAGCCAGCAACAGTTCTCATTAGTTCTCAGAGCACCTCCCCTGGTCTGTCAGATGACAGAATTGCACGCCTGTAGTGTAATCACACAAGCTGTATTTCAAAGAGCTATTCCATTTTCACTTTGTTTTCTCACGTTACTGTGTTAGATGGATACAGACTTTAAGAAATCAGAAGAAGTGAGCACTGAAATACGACAAATCAAAGGCTACTGTCCATTATTGAGTAAATGAAGATAAACTCCTGAGCCTTAAGAATATGGGGAAAGTCAGAGACTTACTGAAACTTTCCCCTGTGCAGTTTTCAGTCTCAATTCACTGTGCAGGCCCTGAAGCATGACACAAGCACCATGTGAGAGCTTGCAGATACAAGTCTGAGAGGTCAGTTCTCCAAGTGGCATGCCCACCCCAAGCTTCTTAGCCCTACATGGTTTGCTATCTGCAGTCCTCACAGCATACGGGTTATGGCTACGCTTCCGTCATATCGCTCACGTCTCAGCATCTGCCTTCAGGTTTGGACAATCTGCAAAAACTGGTTGAAATTCCTAGAGATTATTGCAGAGCTGTCCTTTGGAATTAGAAGCAGCACAGAGACCAACACAATTCTTCTACACAGCTTTACAGAGAGCAAAATGAGAAATAGAAACTTCAGCAGCAGTGGAAAATGAACTTTTCCTATCTGCAAGGGGAGCACCAAAGTAGCAGCTCTAAGGCTGCTCGCTCTTCATTCTGTTCAAGCAAGTCTATAGGCTTTAGGAACTATAGCTCTAGAGGCTTTAGGAACTATAGCTCTAGAAGGGTTTCTTGCCCTGTTCAATGGATTCCCAAGACCTTCAGTCTCACCTGCATACACATAAAGTTCTGTCCTCGGACAGCAGTACACACTTGAAGTTTGTATCATTTCCTGCAGATCTGTGAGATGCGTTCACTTAACTTGAACATGCTGAGGGAGTAAAGAAGCTCCAGCCACATGCAAAACTGAACCTGTCTCACTGCTGGCAGTGGGAAGGAGGGAGGGCCTGGAAGTGAAGTCACAAAGACAGAACTCACCTCGTTCCAAGCCATCGGCTCAGTCCGGAACAGAGAGCTTGTCAGTTCCACTGAAAGTCGCTTCTTGTAGTCTTGTGGCTTGTCCTCAGACATTCTGAACAGCACTGCAGCTGCATATGTTGCTATTAAAAAAAAAAAAAGCAATTTTAGTTGACAACAATTCCTCTAGCAACTTTTCTAACATGAAGTATGAATTTTTTTATTTTATTTTTTTTTAAAGTCCACTTACCAACGCCCTCATTCCTAGAATGAAGCAGTTCTGTTAAAGGGGCAGTTGCACCTTCAGCTTCAATTGCTTCAGCTGCTTCCTTGTCTTGAGCCAGTTCACAAAGTACACCCGCAGCTACTCTCTGGATATTCTCAATGGGGGAGTACAACAACTACAACCAAAACACAACGGTTTAACTCTTCTGCTCGAAAAGAACACTAGCACAATCTGACTTAGCAGTTCTACCAAGCATAAGAGCCATTTTACTCGTTTTTCTTGTATGTACAATAGCATTTTCTTGAGTTCTTGCTTACCTGCACAAACAGTGGAATGGTATTTAGACCCCTGATTACAATTCGATTGTGAACATCACGTGCAAGAATATGCAGGGCTCCAGTGCAGCCCTCCACGATTTCCTCCATGCGCACACCCTCCTGGTGAGGCAAAGAAAAGGCATTTAAATTGACATATTGAATGCCATGTTCTGAAACAGCTGATCAAAAAGCTGATCATTATTGAAGAATCAGCCAAACTTGTCTCCTGCACACACACTGCCTCCCAGCAGGCCTCAATGCTCCCATCTACTGCTGGCTTTCCTTCAAGCTCGACATCCCCGCTAAGAGCTGGCCTAGTTTATCCAGCTAAATTCAGTAAGTGAAGCATTTCAGCGGAACACCTCCCAGCGTTCTCATTTTAGTTCATTATAAACCTAATGTCTGACAACGCTGTTGTTTTTTTCCCAAGCTGAATTAGCCTGGCAGTTTACTAAGTTTGAAAGTGGTAATCAGGGGTGAAGAGGCCCTGGCTTGCCTCTGCAAGTACGAACCACAGTCCTGTACCAGGAGGTACTGCTTCCATCTGCCTCTGCTAATGCGACTTCCCCTTAGTTGATGTGATTCATGTGGGGAGGGGAAAAATCAAGACTGATCTTGCCACACTGACCTGGTACCTGAGAAGCTAACAAGTATGGAGCCTGCACAACTTCTCAATACTTCTACAGCTCTAAACATGAGCATACGCATTGAGCTGTGACAGCACTCCGACACCCATAGTTCTGACAAGGATGAGACAGTGCTGACTTCCTGGTAGAGAACTACTCTCTTTGCCAGGGTAGGCAAAACCAGTATTTCTACAGTCTGTAGCATTTATTCTTAAATACTCAAGCAGCTCTTAGCAAAATGAGAACCAAGGTTTGGGGCTTTTTTTTTTTTTTTTTTTTAAATCTTCTTTTAAAGAAACTCTGCCAAGGCAGAATGATCAGGATGCCAACAGAATAACACAGACCAGAGCAAACAGAAGACAGAAGCTACGTAGCCAACTTTAATTCCTAGTGGCCACTTACCACAAACTGCTGTTGCGTTCCGCCCATGGAAGTGCGTCGCTGGGTATCCTGATGTGCTCTGACCAGCAGCTGCACTAGCCGTGGGATAGCACCCTGCTCACGCAGCGGGGCATGGTTGGCAGGACAGAGCGCGAGGTTGCGGATCAACCCAACCGTAGCCTGCAGTTCAGAAGGGGGTGGGGAATAAAAGAGCGTGAGGGGTGTGCTTCCTGTTAGCAGCACGTTGGTTTGAAACCAGTTGGGCCCAAAGAGTTACATCTCTGCAAGAGGAAACTTTTAAGTTGCTCGATGGAAGCAGCCTTTCCATGGAGCAGATTACATTCTGTAACACCTCGGAACAAGCCTTTCTCCCCGTTAAGGTTCCCTTAAGAAGGTACTGGTTTTCAGCACTGTTAACCGTGATTTATTTACCTTGATCAAAGGCCAGTGTGAGGGTGGGTGCAACAGTTTGACCACCACGGGGAGTCCGTAATGGAGACGCACTGCGTTCTGAGCCATCTCAGCTTCCTGATGTCTGCTGGTGAGGTGACGGAGTGCACAAATAGCAGGTTCTGTGATGTCTTCCCTGTCTCCGGCCCGAAGAACCGTGCGCACCAGAGCCTCAATGCCACCAACCTGGCAGACCATCATCTTGTTCTTGTAATTGTTGCAAGTAAGGTTAGAAAGGATGCCAGCAGCACAAGTCACAACATTAATATCATCTGATCCTAAAAGCTGAACAAGAGTTCCTAGAAGGCCTTCCATTCCCTCCTGCAAAAAAGAGGAAAGGAAAATTTAGTCTCCCTCCTCTCGCACTATGTTGGCTTTTGATTCTGATCCCTAAGGCAGCCCACTCACCTGCTTGGTTGCGGCATCTGACAGATTTCTCAGAGTCCAGAGACAGTTCTGGACAAGGCGCTGGCTTGGATCTGTGAGGTGGAGTCCTAAAGCTTGCATCCCACCTAGAAGATGATGGTACACGTTGGACACACGCAACATTGCTCAAATGTTCCTCTTGTAAACAGCACAATTTTTATTCTCATTTAAATCTTGTGCATCTCGCCAGCTTCTGGTTCTTTCTTTGGATAAGCATCCTAATGTGACTAGGCCCTAAGCCTTCATTACATAGGAAAAGAAAAGCTGTGATTCTCTTTGTGATATTGAAGACTTTTAAAATCAATGTGTGTGCTAAGGGGACGATTCCAACAACGTTCAGCCATAAAGGCACACAGCTAACAACACTGTAGACTTACTAAAATCAGACTACTTTTTATACTTATGAATACTTAAGGCCTCTAGATCTCGTTAGAAATGGAAGGACCAATTGTGTTCAATTTCTGATGCAGATTCTGTTCCAGTGTGCAACGTCCTGATTCTCAAGTACAGTACAGCCCTTTTTAACATGGGGTACAAGGGATGCACTTACCAGCCTCAACAATAGCAGGCTTGTTGCTGGAGCAGACTGACAACACCTTCAGCACCCTACTTGTGGTCCACAATAGTTTCTCGTAAGTGTAGGTCCTCATTATGTTTACTAAAGCCTGGGGTCCACCACTTGCCAGAATAATCAGCTGAAAGACAGCAAAGACATGACATTCATAGTGAATATCTGTGCATGCAGGTAGGCTTGCTTACACAAATCATGCGTTACAGATCTCAAAAAAGCTGTTTCCACCTACTGGTCAGGTCTATGACGTTTTCCAGCCTCACCATGAACATTTCCACAAAAACTTCCCTGACTTCTTTCAAGGCCAGGACTGACTGGCACTGACAAAATCCTCAGTTTGACATGGGATTCAGAACAAGGAGGTCAGTACACAGCATCTTTTAAGGTCATTCTTAGCAAGCTAGCTCATTAGAAGTGCTTCAAGAGCAGAGGTGCTTACCTTACTTTCTTGATTGCCATAGGCTAAAATCTGAAGGCAGTCTGTTGTGATGGCCAAGAATTTAACGTTTGTCTTGTTGAGCAAGGCAACCATTTTCTGCAGCCCCCCAGCTAGACGGACAGCCATTTTGGCTCCTTCCTGATGCAACAGGAGATTGTGAAGAGTTGTAATGGCATAGAACAGCACAGAGTCCACTGGAGACCTACAAAAGGAAGAGCCTCATGAGTACCTGCCCCCACCATCAGCAACTAGAGAACACAGCACTGTCTCAGCAATCCACATACCCAAGCATTTTAACCAAAGCAGGGATGCCTCCTGATTTGAAGATTGCCAGCAAGCCTTCGCGGTGATGTGAGAGATTGTGTAGTGTACCTGCAGTACAACGGGCTGTTTCCACATCGTTTGTATTTTGCATGGTACGTACGATAGCAGATACCATTTGAGGAGACCTCATAATAGCGTGGCGAGACGCTTCCTTTTTGGACAACTGATGAACCATAACTGCAGCCTTGTTCACCACCACCTACAGAAGTAAAGGCAGCTTTTAGTTTGAAGACATCGAAGAAGGCCCATAAGGAAGCAATACCAAGGTTAACAAAATACTTACCTGGTCCTCATCATTCAACAGTTTGGTCAGTTCTGGGATTGCACGAGTTGCGAGTTCAGCATCATCCTGATAGTTTATCAAATTAACAACAGCATGTTTTAACATCTGGGATGGCTCAGCCAGGCGCTGCACATTAGTTGGATGGGCAGCATCAAACTGCGTGGATGGGATTTGCATTCCTTCATCCAATGTTTCGGGGAACATAGCTGCACGCACTCTCTGAGCTCTAGTCATTGCATACTGGCCATCAATATCTGAAAAACAAGGTAAGTCTTTACCTCAAACTAGGAATAAAAAGCTATTATTCTAGATTAATCATAACTCAGTATTTCAGTTTTCGTATTGTTTAGCTGCATGTCTAAACAAACCAGTGTGATAGAAAAGGCCTTACCAGCAACTTGCTCCTGGGTAAAGGACTGTGAGAACCCCTGCTCCCACTCATACAGGACTTGCGTTGTGTCTACATCTTCCTCTTCAGGATTTCCTTTGCCACTCAAAGAGGGAGCAGTTGTTGTGGCACCAGAATGGATACCAGAGTCCAGATACGACTGTTGCTGCCAATGACTGACAGCTGCTTTTCTGTCTGGCTCCATTGCCATGTCCAACTCCATCAAGTCAGCTGTAAGAAATCATGGAACAATCCAGTTTAGTTGAATTCTCCAGCGTGTATTAGTCCTTCAAGCAATGACACAGATTTTAAATGAAAACAAACTTATGAACAACTGCCTCAGCCCAGCTGGGTGCAGTACAGCAAGTGAGACAGCCATTTTAAACTGAGGCGTTGTGTCAAACCAATGCAGACATCTATAAACCTGACTAGCAGGCAGAGCAATCACTGCTGTTGTGATTTGTCTTCGTCTACTGCTTACAGGCTCCTTTTCCACATCATATGATTAGGTACTTGACTGTGCTTAAGTGACTCAAAATGCATACGATGACAAACTTGTTTGCAGGCTTACGTTTCAGTGGTATCAACTGCTGCAGTAGAGTAGGCATTACTCTATTCAAGTGACTTTAAAAAGTTAAAAAGGAAAGTAAGGAGACAGTTTAACTCTTCTTTATTAGACTGCTAGGTTCCAATAAAAAATTAAGTATGATACATTATATACCTTGAGTTGCCATGTTCCTTGCTGTGCTCCCAGAACTCTTTCCTGCTACCTTTCAGAGACCCTAAAAAAGAGCAAGGTTAGAATTTATTAAACACTAATAGGCTAGTAAGGCAGGATTTCAGATTGGAACAGCAGAACTGCAAGCTAAGGCTTAGCACATCTTGCCACGTCCCTGATAAAATGAGTATATTCAATGTTAATAAGCAACCTCCCATGGACACAGAAGAATGAGACATATCACCCAGACTTTTCCTGGCAGATACATTCTTTTCTTAAAGCTGCAAGAGAAAAAGAAGTGAAAAATGACCACGATAGAGCCATTTTTTACTTCTCTATCCTTGTGTAAGACCAAGTCCAGACATTAAATTACCTGGCTTGGACGTGCTGCAGAGACAAGAGCGCAATGTCAGAATTGCTCATTCCCTTCTCAGACAACCACTCTACTGCTCTTAAGATACTAGCAGAACAGCTTGATACAGGGCTGCGGAGAAGATTTCTGCTGGGAAAACTAAATGACCATTTAAGGCAAGCTGCTATCATTTCAGTGTTACACAGATGCGTAATTGAATCTCCTTCACTCCCTTCCCGTGCCACAAGGAAAAAGGTCTCTTGCTATACAAAACACTATTTTGTAAAGTTAAAATGGAAAATTGAACCAGCCTTAAAAACAAGAACTCTCCTTCTGTCGCACACACTGAGTCACCCAGCTCCCTTTTATTTTTTTGCAGAAAGCCAAGATAATTAGGGGCAGGAAGCTGAACTACGATGAAATGCCATATCACCCTCAGCATGCTCCTCCATTTAATGCCACCAAGCAGCAGAGAAGTACTTGTACCATCGTACCATGAATTTGTAGCTGTCTCCTCACTAACCCAGAAGCAGAAACTCGAGGCTGCAGCTTTGCAGTGGGTCCGTCAAAGCTGTCATGCTTTCATTTGCTCCCCTTCCCCCTGCAGTCCAACACCGTTCTTTTGTGTTTTATTCTTTTTTTTCAGTATAAACACAGCACTGGTCACAGCCTGTTCTGGGAGCTAGCCAAGCAGAACCATTTGTAGTGGTAACTAGTGCAGTGAGCAAAACCATCTCTTCCAGCAATCAGCTTTCAGTGCGCGTTAGGTGCTGGAGCTGCGCTGATCAAAACATTCCTAGACAATGAAGTCAAGGCAAGCCACTAATCTCTCTGAAGGACAGGTCTGCTGTACTGCGTCAGGAGAACAAAGTCCATTGGACGCTGTATTTGTGCAAAGACTCACCAGTTTAAGGGTTTCCTTCAGGAGGAGCTTTTAGAAAGCCATAACTAAACAGCAGGCAGGCCTGCAGTTTCAGGGATCTCACTGCACAGGCCAGACAACTCTGAGGCAAGTTTGTATTCCGCTGTCTTGAGGCAGCTGCAGGGCACCCCAGGAGATCCCGAGCAAACCAAACCCATCACTTTACTGCACAGACACCAGCGCTGTTTGTCCTGACTTTGCACTCCTGCAAATTTTGGCAGCATCCCTTTCCTGGCTCCTTTAAAATGGGCAGCAGAGCTGCCTCAGTAGCAGATAAGCAGCCCCGAGCTGATCTAAGGTATAACTCAACATACAGTAAATATGCTGCTGAGCAGTTGGAAACACTGATGTCCCTAAACGGGTCCTCCTCCACAGCCCGGAAGAGACCGGCCTCTTCGGTCTGTTCCACACGTCCTGCGTGGAGGATGCACTTGATGCCACCACCTTTTGTTTTATATTTATCCCCCCAATACCCTGAACACTGCAAAACAATTCTTCCCAAATGCTGTTAGAGTTTGGGAGTAGCACTGGTAAAAGGAAAGAAAAACTAACCCATGCTATCAGCTCACCATTAATAGACAAGTCCTCCTGCCTGCCTAAGCTAGCACAAGTGCTAATGCAGCATCTTGATAGCTCCTCGCAGGCCTCACGCGTTACTCTGTCAGCCCCACTAACACCTTCCACGCAGAAAGAAGCAGAACAGTGCTGAAGGTAAAATTAGTATCTTTGCTCCCCCCAGTCCTCACCGTAAATCAGCTGCAACGTTCCCAATATAGAACCGTGGAAAGATCGACCTGCTGTACTCAATATCCTCAGCGGATCTGTTTTGCTTGCACCCTCTCTTGCCTCCTCTGCTCATAAAAAACAATCACCAGATGAGCCGAGGAGTTAGCACCAGGGGGTGAAGCAGTCAGGAGCACCGAGTGTGCTTTCAGATATTCAGTACCACCTTCGATGCAAGTATGCAGCAGGAAGCTTGGGAACAACATCCATCATTTCCTTCCGCGGCTGAATTCTGCGCAAAGGCAGCTGGTTCCCAGCAACTGCTCTCTGAAATGCCTGAAGAAATGAGGAGTGCCTGTACCAATCCAGCAGAGCAGGCAACAGCCTTTCAAACCAAAGCACATGCAGGTTAGCAGTGAGAGCACAGTTAAGCGGTCAGAACTGCCTTATCAGTCAGATACAGTCAGACTTTGAAGTGTTGACCTTAGAGCAGCCTACTTGCCACGCCTCAAAGTTTCTGACGTCCTAATCTGCATTTCATACAACATAAAGCCCCCCAGCAATTCCAGCTAGCATTCCTGATTTAGATGTGAAATCGGATTTAATCCTCAAAGTTATAAATAACCACAGATTAAAGGCAGCCAGGGAAAAGCAGTATGTTCAGTCTGCTTTTAGGGCTTTTGCAACCCAACGTTCTTCTGTATTTTGCTTCCCACTCTGTTCCCTTTTCCCAAGGGGGTCAAACAGAGCCCAGACAGGCTGGGGACTCCTCCCAGCATGTAGCCCTGAGCAGGCCAGCTGCTGCCCCAGCCTAGGTACAAAGGTCTGTGCTGTTACCCCTCCTGACAGAAACTGGATCATCGTGGCAGAGGTGAACAAACAAGAAACCCTGCAAAGATAACTCAGCTCACAGCATTCAAACATGCAGCTCCTTTAAATCCAGCTCCTGTTCGGGCTTCCAGGAGGACACAGAATTACAGGCGTTACATTGGCAAGGTCAGTAACGCAGATCTCAGCCACCTGGAAGAAAAAGGACTCAGTGCATTTTAAAAACGTGTTAGCATTGCAGCAAACTTCTGCAGCCTTCACTACTTTTAAGGACTTCCTGGTGCTCAGAATGCAGGTCTGAGCAACACACATCCATATGGGTGTACCACCAGGAGTTAGTCCTGTTAGGTTCTCAAAACCCTCCCCCAGGACAACAGCCACTTGTTCAGCAAGCACAACCAGGTTTGGATTTTAATGGACTTTTATAATAAGTATGTATTAAATTTCTCACCTGAAGAGTAGTGCAAGAGACTGCACAGAGCTGTACCATCAGCCCCACCCTTGCACTTGAAATCTTTTAAGAACTCCAAGTTTTACAAGTAGAGTAAGTTTAAGAGCTACCAAATTCAAGTCAAGATGGAAGAACAGTTGAAGCTCCCTTGTTTTCAAGAAACGAAAGATGAGGAATATTTTGATGATAAACAAAGCTTAGGTATTAACTTTTGGTTTTCAAGAAGGACAGTACATGCTAAGGAGGTAAATGACAGTTCTGCACAGCTTCAGCAAAACTGAACGGGCTACAAGGCACAGGGAACTGCACCAGCCTGCTACATCAAGACACCACACTCACACCTTTGCTGCAGTTTACCTAAGATAAACCCATTTTCCCTGTCAGGTAAGCCAATCTGTTCACCTGTGCAACAGTGCATCTGTGCAGCTTGTATTAAACTAAGTACACTCCCACCTTCTTTCAAGGTTATTGCCTTAATCTTAATAGAAAACCTTCATTAAAATCGACTCAGGTTATGCCCAACAGATCTGATGGCTTACAAGTTGAGTAACTGCTCAATTCAAGCACCCAAAGATTTTAAGCCTTGCAGAAATCTTTTGTTTGAAAGCAGCATTTTGGAAAGCCCCATATGTAAAAGGAGGTCTGGCACATCCACACCACTGTGATCTGTTTGGATGGAACATGCCCTGTGCCCATGCTTTCACAAGAACCCGTGTCTCATCTAGGACAGACTAAGGAGTTGTACCTTTAAACCAACCCTGATGTTATGAAATTGCAGCAGCTAAAAGCACGGATCACCTACGTGTGAGTGAAGAGAAGTACATGTACTGACAGTTTTCTCCTGGAAGCTTTCTTTGGGTCTGATTTTAATCTGGTGTAAGAGGCAGATTGTAAATATGAAAATGCTTCTTCACTTTTTCCTCCAGTTTTTATTTTTATCAGAAGGAAAAGCAGGCCCACCATTCTTTTCACCAGTTTTATCTTTCACACCACCCTGCAGGCCCACTGTTACTGCTTTTAGCCATATGAAGACACGATCCAGAGATGCACGCTTCAATAGTGATTGGGAACTAACAGCAAAACTAAAACGAGTTGAAATTTGTTGCAACTCCTTCACAGAGGGAACCCCATCAGTTTACCTGCTTATTTTTTAAGCCTTTATTCTACCTTAAGACAACCTGACAGCTACAACTGCAGAAGGTGAGGAAGGTGAAGTTACAGGTGATCTAGAAACTAATTTAAATGTCCACAGATGAAAACACAGACAGTGCTTGCAGAAAGCAGTTACCTAGGATATACACCTTCAAACTTAGATGATCCCAGCTTTAGAGTAAGGGAAATACCCTGGGAACCGAACAAGACTCACTTGCCTTGAAGGTCTTAATCTCAGAAAATTTCCTTTGGTATCTTTGAAAGTAAAAGAAGTCCTGCCACCAGAAATCTGTTCACATACAGAACTCTACATTTCTAATTATTCCTTACCAAAATAGGAGGAAAATCCTCTTCTCCCAGATACTACACAACTTAACCTGGGCAATTTTTACCTGACTTGTATTGGGCTCTGGGGTCGTGTGCTTTGTAGGTGATTTTGAAGGTCCTTCACACATTAGATGCTTCTGTAAGATTAGTAAGAAATTCCAAAGGCAGAGGTGCAATGTGTTTTAAGGGATTTTAGAAGCTCATTGGAAGAGTGATAGTTAGATTTACAGTTCTTATACTGAATGAACAGAAGATCTTTATTCCAGAGCAGGAACAGATAACAAGGCTGAGTTTTACACTGAACACTTCTTTTTTTTAGGAAGCATTTAATTCTTTTACAAAGGTATCNCCCACTGTTGTCCTCAGTTCTAGTAAACTGTTGTGTAAACACAACAGTTTTCTATAAAAACATTCCATACCCACAAAACAAGTACTGAGTAAGCAGCATTCCCACACTGTGTAAAGCAGTGTCACTCGCAGTCCTCGGTCACTCTGACAACTCTATGAGGAGCCATCTTTGCAGTAGCTGCGTGCAGCAAGTACAGATTATTTGGAAGTTGGTTGTAAATAAGCATTGGCAGGCTTTGATTAATGCGGAGTTTGTCATGCACCAGCAGCAGCTTCTGAGTTAGGAAACTCAATTTTTCATCTCTCTCTTCATACCAGCAGTCTAAGGACCTGGATAGACAAAAAATGTCTGGATCTCACTGAAGAATTGCCTCTCAAACAGTTCTTTAGGGCTCTAAATAGCTACATTTAAAGCAGCAAACTACTTTGATATTTTCAGAGAATGAGTCTGAAAGACAGGGAAGTTAAGGTTTACCTTATCTATATCAGGAGTCAGGATATAGAATTTTACATTTTTCAAATTGACATCAGACTTCCTTCAGCTTTCAGCAAGCTGCTATTTAACACAAGGTAAAACATACTTTGTCAAGGGTCATTGGAAGATGTCTTAAGTAAACAGAAGTAACTTGTACAATATACATTAAAAGGAAACAACAGTATATCCATGGGAAACAATGTATTTTCACAGCACTAAAAAGGAAAACACCACAGGTCTTGACAGCCCCAAAACATTTCCACCTTCTTCCTGTTAGGCAGTAGCAATGTTCATCCACAGCCTTCAATAGCCCTTCACATGAAAGGCCATGGCATGAGCTGCAGCCACATGACTAGTTGGAAGTGTTGTGCCAAGATGGAACAATCTCAACCACGGCAATAGTTTTATTAAAAACTGAGAGCTACCAGTGGTGACAGGAAACAAATTTCGCTCCCCAGAAGGTACCCATACTGAATCCAGCTTACTGATCCCAGCCTGCAACAGAGCAAGTTCATTCATAAACTTTGATTCATGACAAAGCTGCTCTAGTCATTTCCTCAAGCAACATTTACTTAACATCATTCCCTCCAAGCACTAAGAAAGGATACTTCAACCCACTAATAAACTCAATAGTGAATGTAAATGCACCAGCAGGCTCACCCAGCTCAATACCTCCACGAACACATCCTGCTGATGCCTACACAAAGGTAGAAGCTGCCTTGCAACCAGCAGTATGTTCTATTTTAGATTTAGCTAATCAGATCACAATGAGTTCTACTCTGAACACAGAGCATATAAAATGTTAAGACTTAAAACTGTTCTTCAGGATCCACTTCTTCAACCAAACATTAGGGAATTAACAAACCTGAATAGTATCTGCTTTAGTGACCCTCTCTCAAAGGTTAACAGGTTGCAACCATCAAGCTTTAAATATCCTTAATACATCCTGAAAGGGGCAACAGTCCACAGGCAGCATTTTAGTGGAAAAGGGGTAACTGACACACAGATCTGTCAATGCTCACTGGAAGGTACTTGTGCCTTCTACCACGTTTTCACTCCACCCCTGCAGACATCTAGTTTTGCTATTGTATCTCTTTTCCTGCATTTCTAGCCCTTGCCTTCTGCCTTGAAGTTATCTGCAAGCTCCCTCCCAAGAAGGCAGGTTGGCCTCTATACACCAACACTCATATAGGAGTTCATTTGATGCCACACCACAAAATCAAGTGCTGGTCTATTTTCAGTTATCTCAGCAATCTAAGACCAATTAAGAGCACAGAGTAGAGTTGCTATTCACATGTTCATTACCTAAAGCACACAGCATGCAAATATTTCTGTTCTTCCTTGATTTAAGAAAGTTGATTACAACTGCTTAGTGGAACTAAAGTACAGGCATCTTGACTAGACTTAAGAACTAGGTTAGCCTCAAAGTAGTGAAAGACTCAGATTACACGGTCAGAAAATCAGAGGCTCCTCTTTGAATCCATGCAGCCTTAAGCACACAACAGAGGAGCAGGAAAGCTCCACACAGCTGGGTCACAGCACTAGTGATCTGATGGCACAGGGCACTCACCAGCTTCACCCTTCCTCTCCAGAAGGGACAGCAAGCTAGGGAAGAACTGTGCCCCACCTGGCTTGTCCAGCTGTGCCCCAGCTGTGACAGCCCATCAAGTTTCAAGTGCAGCTGAGACAGCAGTGTAAGTACACAATGTTTTCTCCTCACCTCTCTTACAGCAAACCACCCAGAAGAGTTTCTATCCATCGCTGAGGAGCAACTTCAGCCAGCCTGGGAGTTCAGGTAACAAGACATCAGAAACAGACTCAGTGAGCTCTCACTGCTGAATTGGCAATTTTTCAGCTGCAGGCATTGAGCTTCTCTGAAGGGCAGCGCTTTTGAGCAAGATGGCATCCAGGCCCTGACAGCTTGTTCAATTAGTCAGGGTCTTTGCAAGTAGTGAGGTTTAAGTATCCTTTTAAAAACAACCCATTAGAAGTTTCAGTAAAGGAACACTTCACCTTGGTCTGAGAGCTACTGGCCAGCCAACAAATGCTTAGGATAACTCCTGATCTGTAAAAGTGGAGAATTCAGGCTAATCTCAATAGATAATATTATCAAAAGATAATTTGGCTCATCCGGGCACAGAACAATCCTTCAGCTTGAAGAGATGAACTCTGAAACTTTACATGCTGCTGTGGAGACTGCACATTACGTACTGCCACATGACTGAACAAGCAAGGACCGGCACCCTCTCAGCCCACACACTTGGCCACTTAAAGGCATATTTCTACTGCAGTATCTTGAAACTGACACCACTAGCATCAGCACATCGCTTCAGTGAAGTTACAGCATCAGAATCCACAGCGCAGTTATTTTGCCCTTTACCTAAAGAAATACTTGGAGGCTGCAAGAAGTCTGTCAACATCATCTTTTACATTCAAAATCATGGGGAAGTAGATACCAGCAGCTCCTAACAAGGCCTGCAAATGGAACAGCCAAAGCAATCTTCTCAAAGCTACGCTGTGCAGTGGGGTTTTGTTTGTATTCTATGAAGCCTTTAGTTGTCTCCAAGAGACATAAGCAGCAGCTGTGCTCAAGCTGATTGTTGAAATCATCAGTTCATGTTTGAAAGTAATGGCTTAAGAGAGCATTTCACTGGCACGTACATTGCAACACTAACAAAACCTATAATTTAATATAGTAGTCAGAATTGGCTCTAAGTACCTATGTATTCTTCCTCTTCTGTCCAAGAGGAGCTGATGATGATCTTAACATTTAAGATAAGATGGAAGAGACTGCTTCAACTACTTATCAGCTGTTACACATCCAGAACAGAACAAAGCGCTCTCCTCCACACGATGCATACTCCAGCTGTTTGACAGCAGTTTACAGCCCAGTATTACAGGACTGGTGTGACAGTTCCCAGTTTAGGAGCTTAATCTCTTTATGAACTCACATTATCAACCCAATTATTCTGTCTCCATTGCTTAAATCACCCAAGCACCACAGATTCATGCCTGTAACCTCAGAACAGTTACTAAGTCACTTCTGTTGAGCAATGCACTCAGCTTGAGATCTGGTCACCAGCAAGCACTTCTCATTTGGGCTTTCACGCAGCATTCATTATGCTGGGGTACTTCTGTGGCTGGGAAAAACATTAAGAGCTGCTTTAACACTGCTTAGAAAGTTACCTCCTTTCATCTGAGGGATGCAGTTAAATATCTGCATTATGCATATCCCTGCCTTTCTCAGTTAGGGATGAGCTAGCATTTTTGCCCAAGGCAAAGTTTGCAAACAGTACTCAACTGAGCTGCTGCTTGTGTGATGTGTGGATTCTGCTCCACACACCCCTGCTTTCACCAATCAAATGCCTTCAGTGGAGACAGCAGTAGCCAGGGCCAAACATCTTTTAGCCTTAAGTAGCTGCACACAGAAAACAAACTTGACATCATGACCACTTGGAAATAATGTATATGAAGTCAGAACAATTACACCACATTTCATTTAACACTCTGAAGAAGCCCAGCAACAGGCCACTGCCAGCTCTCAAGCTCCCTGCCCAGAATGTCAAAACACATTTAATCATTCTACAGTTAATTATGATAGCATGTCTCACTAACAGGACTGGCAGCCCTCGTATTACAGAAGTATCTTTCCCTACTGCCACTGCAGATCACAGAACTGCTATTCCAGGCAAATACAGTAACAATTTAGCAAAGGATCTCCCTTCCAAGCCAAAGTAACTAACCACAATCTAGTTGTTTCTTTGGCTGCAACTGCATAGCCAACCCCAAATATGGATGTTAAACATTAATCTCTGGTTTAAAAAACCAGAGCTATTAGTCATAATTGCAGTGACACCAATGAAAGACCTATGAATCTGAAAGTGCGTGTACATACTGGTCGCTTTCCCTCATCTGTCAGGACAGAAGTATTTACAACACAGACTGCCACTCCAAGAAGTACTGCTTAAGCAAACACACTGGTGTTCAGCTCACTTTTAATTAAGGCAAACTGACAATGCAACAGCGTTTATCAGCACCTCTAGGATGTTAAGAATTCTGACCACTGGAGGGCACCTGAATTGTTGCCAGGACAATACAGGACTACTTGCTACATTTGCTGCAGAGCTGGCAAACTTCTCTGATACACACAGATCTATTTAGCACAGCAAGTCAGCCTAGAAATGCTAGTTCCAGCAAATACACTAAAACCACACACGGGGCATCTGCCAGCTCCAGTACGTTCCAGCTCGCTTATGCTACCTTTTAAAAGCAGCAGCCTAGAGTACTGAATTCAAGGAAACCAATTGATTCCTTCAACTCTAGAGTTTCTTTAGTATTAACTAGCAACGCAAATATTTCACTTTTGTCACATTAATTGAGCTGTTCCCTTCTGCAATACTGATGTGTTGTTTTCTAAAGCAACTGGGAACACTCATAAAAAGTTGTTCTGTAATGAAGGCTGCATAGCAGCATCTGCCCCCGTACCTCCCAAGATGAAGGAAGCACCGGACACATTTTGCTTTTGCACCACACCCAAGACCCAGGAGCAGACCCCACACTATCAGTTTGGGGCTCCACGCAGACACAAGTACCAGTTAAAGGCTTCCTAACCTCTCTTGCGCTTGAATTCATCTGTCAGCCCCTCTGGGGCTACAGCCTCATCAGAGCCTATGGAAAACCCTGCCTCAGAATCAAGTACCAGAGATGGCTATCAAAATTAACCACTGTCAAGCTACTTGCATTGGCAAACGTAACCAATTCAGCTGACATGCTGCAAAGCACCCCCAAACAAGTCTTCCAACACTCACCCAGAAAGTCAGCCAGCATTAGTGCCCTGCCCTCTTTCACCAGGAGAGTCATTTTGCCTAGAGAGACAAGGAAGTCGCATGCAATACTCACTGCCAAGCAGCCTGCAGAATTCTGCACAATTAGCACGGTGCCATTTCTAAGCAGAGTTCCTGCAGAGCCACCCAGCAAGGCAGGAGGCTCAGGACTTGTGCCCGGCTCCTCACAGCATGTGCCTGCAAGTCCCAGCTGCCTGCATAGTTTCTCACAGTCTTATCTTGAGCATCCGTGCTTGGTGTGGTCTGATAAGTAAGGTCAGTCCTGATTTTCCTGCCGCGGTATGCAGCCTGCCAGAGTCACAGAACTAGTTTTGCTGCCATCATCACCGCAATCCCTGTGTTACCAGCTCTGACTATGAGTTAACAGGAGTGATTTTGATTGCTGCTGTACTGGCACACTAATCTGCCTACCAGACAGTACTCTGCAGAAACGTCTTTATCCACAAGTTTGAGAGCACACTCAGACTTCCGTTCACAAAGACTGAAGCTTACGAGTGCTGTTTCCTGTCCCGCTCTTGCTACATGCCTCTCTATTCCTCAAAAGATCCCAAATTTAGTCTAGAAGGCCACCAACACTGATTTTTTGTCCTTACAGCTGGATTCACTTTAGGCATTGTGCTCTGAAAAATTAAATACAAGCTTCTGTTGATGATAAGTCGCTAAAATCCAACATCCATCTTACAAAGCAAGCCTTACCTCCAAAGGGCAACCGAGTTTCAGGCCAGAGGTCCGATAAGGACTTACTGACACACCAGGCAGCCACAGCAAAATGTTCACAGGGTACGTACCAGGCAAGAAGCCCAGCCTCTTTACTGCATTGGCAAGACAAGGACGCCTGGTTTACTCAGGCTGTAACACAGCAATTCATTTGGAGAACAGACTGACTTTTCCATCAAGCTTGACTTTACAGTAAATCCTTGCTTTCGGAAGGTGTGGTGCTTTGTCCTTTCCATCAGGGCGTTTTTACCTATTTCTTCCCTACGCTATTGAGAGGAGCAGCTAAACAGACCAACGTGAACATTCCCACACATATCAGTTTATACCTACATACCCGAACTAACAGCCACAGAACTACGGTATTTCTTCAGAACTCCAGAACAGCTGAGCACTCAATACAATTTTATCTGTGATGAACTTAAAGATATTTAAGCCTTTTCTGAACACTTTAGCAGCTCACTTCCAGCAGTGCCATTCTGCAGCAACCAGGTATCTGCAGCTGTCAGCACCTTTTACGAGGAGTGCAAGACTAACACTAGGTTCCTGGGTTGGCAGTTACTGAAATTCACATTATAACTTCACCTAATGAACGCCAGTGAGCTTTGTCCTCCATGCAGCTTTAAAGCTTTGCAGGAGGATTTTTTTTTTGCCATTCAGAAGCAAAATTTTAAGTGAAAAGTTGCTCTCAAGTGCAACGGAACTCACGACCGAGGAAACAGTGACACTTTCAGGTAGTTTCCCTGCCTGCTCACGCTACATTCCCGGCGCACAAAGATCCTGTTTTACTAAAACCCCTCCTTGATTTCCTTCCACCGACCTCAGCATACCAGCCCGGCCTCTTTCCATTCACCACTTGCATACTTTGGGGGATGGGAGGACCACAGATGTCTGGAACGCACAGAGTGTCAGAACAATGGCTGCTCCACGAGAAAGAGATCAAGCAGCAGCAGCCCATTACAGGGATCAACACCGCTGCTCCCGGAGTCACCAGCCGCCCGGGGTTCCCCCCCCAGCCCGTCATTTCTCCCCAGAGACCCTCACGGACGGTAGCTCCTGCGGGAAGCAGAGCCGAGCAGACCGCACGACGCCCTGCGCCGAGTTTCAGCTAGGGGATGATTTCGGGAGCTCTGCAGGAAACTCGCCCTGAGGTCGCACACGAGAAGCAGTCGAACGACGCTGCTCGGGCACAACACACCTGGATACCCCCCCCCCCC
>WBMW01002183.1:275337-348772 GCA_013396635.1 Penelope pileata | reverse complement strand
TTTTTTTTTTTTTTTGTGGGCTACAGTGACTCAAGTTTTAGTGTGTCTGTTAAATTTGGGCCTCATCCTGCCAGGTGCTGAGCTCCTGATCTGTAAGGTGTTTGTTGAGAGTTAGGAAGGGCCAGTGGAGCTGACCATATGAAAAATAATCAAAAAACAACAAACAGCAGCAACAGCCTATCAGAACAAAACAAAACATAAGCAACAAAAAGAATTCCAAACAAACAAACAAAAAAAAAGCAAACAAACAAAGAGAGCCTGTTAGCACTTTATTACGTATGGTAATATCTGCCCTTCTGCATGACTGTAAATGACTCTTTTTATTGAATTTCCCTCATCACAATTTCTGCATACTGTGCTTACGCAGACTGTGTTTCTACAAGTGCATTCTTTAGCCCTGGAAACATGAACGTTAACGCATGAGTCTTGAAGCACTTGCCTGGGCTGTGCTTATCCGCAGACTTACCCGTTCATTTGTGTGGGTTTTACAACAATGTTTTGCTATTGTTTTGTGTCAATATTTGCTGCTGTGCTGGCTCTGCCTTTTTCCTTCCACCCACCTTTCTCCTCACACACACTGCCAGATAAGTGTGGTTTGACTGAAACCATTCCAAGAGCTAGATATTGCCATCTACAGCAGCATCATTGGGTGCCGTGTGTCGGGCAGCTGCTGCGGGGCTGGTGGGAAGGCAGCATGCGCACACCAGTACACATGCCACCCCGCTGTCCCCACAGCCTGTCTGCAGCCACCCAGCAGAGCACCGTGCCACCTCTCATTGTACAGCTATTGCATGGCTGGAGGTTTAGGGGTTGGGATGTGGGTTCACAGTTTCCAAGCTCTTCTTCTGCCCTTCTGTGGGGTCGACCAGGTCAGACTCTCTCCTCGTATGTCAAGTGTACAGGGATGGCTTGCAAAGTACATTTGGGCAAAGGGTGTAATTCTTGGCACTCAGGCCTCTAGAAACACAAGTGGGGAAAGGTCATTGCCAACTTTGCCAGCAGATTTCTCCCTGTGCAAGGACCTGCTGTGCTGCTCTATGTTGGGGACGAAGCCACTACCGTGTGTTGGGAAGTCCCAGGAGTGCGTTGAAGCGAGATCCTTCTCAGAAGCCTTTACCTTCCCAATGTCGCTATGTTTGCCACCACCTTTCTCAACCAACAGGCTTGTGCTGCCATTTAGATGCCGCACAACATTTCAAATTAGTATTTTTTTGAAGGTAGTCTGTGTGGCCGCATGCACCAAGGATGTGGCAAGGCCTCCTGGCTTCGGCCCCCTGGCTTTGGCCCCGTGGCTACAGCCCAACATGGCATGCAGTAGGAAGGCCTCGCACAGGGCCGCGCTTGAGCTGTGAGGGGAAGAAGGAGCTGGTCAAGAGGTCTGTCGGGGGAGGCATCTGCAGTGTGAATGGGAAAAAAAGCAGCAGCAGGAGCAGGGGGGACGTCAGCTGCTAGCACCATCTCCTTTGAAGATCCCTGCAACCGGAGGGAGGATCGGGTTGCCAGCAGACTCTCCCTTCCCAAAACATCCTGCCCCTAAAAAAGGATAGTGGAGCACAAATTGCCAGGGGCCTGTTTGATTCGCCCCCTCACCCTGTGAATCTGCTGTTTGGCCACTACCACCGCAGAGGGCCCTGTCACAGGGCCATCATCCTCACCACAGCCCTGTTGCAGCCAGGCTGAGGACTCGTGCCCTGTCTGACTCTCCAACCCCTTGCATTCGCCTGCTGCAGTTGGGCTGCGAGTCATTTTTTGTGGCAGCTGTTATTTTTATTTGCTTTCAGACTCATTTCTTTCTAGCATATTGTCACCTCCGGGTAACTAACAATTTTCACCTGTGTGCGTTCCTTTGTAAAATCTTAGGCTGTGTTATTCAGCTAATGGCTGTAGAAATCGCAGGGTCTTTTCTAAGCAAATGGAAACGGGTGAGAAGCAGTAAAACCGATGAATTTCTGGCCTGAATTTTCAAATGAATGGAGGCTTGAGGAGGAAAGCAGAAGAAAAGGCTTTGGCATGGACAGAGTTAAATGTGAGTTTTGTGTTTCTGGAAAGTACAGATGATCCAAATCTATTCATTATTTGAAATTCATATCTGCTCCTGTGCAAGAAATGTAAAAACTGATGCTGACTTTTAGGAATGTCCCCCAAGACCTTTATACACCTACATTCTGTTGCTCTTCCTTTCATCCTCTTGTCAGTCAATACTTAACCCTTTTGGAGTCTGACCTTTTGGTAGCGTGAGGGCTGCTATAGAACTGATCGGGTAGTTAAAAGGATATTCTTGCATATTTTTGTGAATCAAAGCATCACGCTTGGTTTACTGTGATTTGTGTGTTTTATCATTACAAGTACACAGGAGCTTGTTCATTGAGGCCCTGAGTCTCTCAAAAGCTTCCCTAATTTGTTTCACAAGCCTTTATTTATCTGAAAATTCATCCCATGGTCTTATTATTTCTTATTCTTTCCTGCTCATTCATCAGATGTTTAAAAAGCATCTCATACCCAACCAGCGAGTGCTAAAAGCTTCCAAGTGATTTGTGTGGTCTTTGAGCCCCTCCAAATAGTTGGAGCAAGCAGTTTGGAAAAGAGCTGGTTTTTAGGCACTGATATAATCTTAAAAAATCCTCTAGCCCAAGTGGTATAAAATAATGTCAAAACACAAAAATTCAACCATCTCTGCACATCTAAAACATTTCTAAGTACACACCACTCTCTGATTCATGGTAATATTCTTGACTGTCGTCTGGTTCCAGGAACATAAGGAAATTGCTACAGAAAAGGTGGCAATAATACGTCGTGCTGGAACTGAGAACCAAAATGAAGCAGCTGTACATCAGAGAGAAAATCTGAACCAAGAGACTGATAACGAGTATGGCAAGTATTTTTTCTTGCTTATGGGTGAAAAAGCCAGTGAAGTCTCTGTTTGAAGACAATGCACCCAGTAATATGATCATAAAAATCTCCTAATAGAGACTATGTGATGTACGGTAAATGTATTCCTTTCAATGCGTTATTCCCTCTGCATGCAGGCTTTCAAGGTTCCCTCTCCCTGTACCATGGATATGATAGCGCTGGCACAGCTAGGTGTGGGCAGAGCTGGGCCTCCCATTTTGTTATTATCACTGTTATTTGTGCTGTTATCATTTCATACTGATCCCGTGGCAGCTCCTGACAGAAAAGTCACCCCCTTTTTTGCTAGACGGTGTGCGGACATTGCCAAGGCACCATCTGTGCTCTGAAAAACCTGCAATTGATGGAAACAAGTGACATTCAGAGGGTGGGGAGAGGAGTACAGTAATTATAGGTGGGGCTGGTTACATTACCTGTTATTAAGGGCTTGCCTGACACTTCCCATTTTAAGACCTGCTTTTGGTGGTTTGTAACTACTTAGTAAACTTTAACCATTTGTCTTTCTCTAGACTTCCGCCCTCGGCTGCCACTGCTGCTCAGGCATTATTAACAGGTTGACTTATTTCATTTGGGCATCATGGCAGGACTGGAGCTGAAAGAGAGAGCAGCTGCTTTAAAAAAGTACAAATAGATGTTATCCTTTCACCTTTCAGTGTTTTTTTGCAATAAGGACTCAAACATTGTAATCTCACCTTGTTTTCTTGTATTCCCCCAGCTATCTGTCTGCATAGAACTGTGATCTCTTGTCTTAGATTTGAGTTTGTCTTTCTGATCTGCATTTGTACAGTACCTTATACAGCTGGGTGCTGGTCCATGACTGCCACACCTACAGGCTGCAGTAATGCAAACACATACTCTGGGTCTGTGCAGGGCAAATGTTTTTGGGAAGTAAACAAATATTTCCTGTCCAGAAGTCCTTCACAGTCCCTTCCTTATTGAGTGTGACTCCCAAATGCTTTGGATAGGAGCTGCTTACCTTTCCCCTCGCACTGAAAGTGCTGTAAGTGTTTCGTATTCAAATACGAGTGGCTTTTCTTGTCAACAACAGCTCCTTTTAGAAAATGCTGCTGCTAAAAATAAAAAGGCTGCTTTTCAGGCTCTGTTTAAACACAGTGCTATTCAGGGATCAAGCTGAGCAAAAGCTTATTCCCTCTACCCGTGTGTTTTGAAGCAGCACACAGAGGAAGGGAACGAGCCACTGAGTTCATGCTGCCACTGGAAATGCAAAAGAGAGGGCCAGATTCGTTAAGATTGTTACACTGAGTCAATATGACCTTTCCCTTTGTATTTTGCTTCCTTCGATTGACTTGAAATTGGACTAAGCTGACAGCACTGTGCTCAAGACCTGTGAGTTTCTTTAACGAAGATCGTTGTTTTCAGCTATGAGGGGATCATCGTTTGAATGGTGATTTCTGTGTTCCCCATAAAGCCTCACAGGCCATTTCATTCACCTCCTTTATAGTCAGTGTTTTTCACCCCCATTGAAGTAAAGCTTTGGCACAATCTTACATAATTTGACCTTTTAGAACAAATGCGAAAATCACTGTTACAATGCCAGCTTGCTAACATTGTGCTTTCCACACCTGAAGCCCAATCCTGCAAAGTGCTGAATGTTTTGGGTTCTTTTGCTTCAGTTTTTATTTTGATTAGGAGCATTTTTGTCTCCCAGCAAAGTGAACATCCTTGACATTTGCTGCGTCTGATCCTACATTTAACCAAGTCCATAACAAAAATGTTTGAAGGTTGAATGTTTGAAGTTATTCCTATTGAGATTGAAGATGGTTCCCTAAATGCAGACCTGTGTTCTCTCCTTGTAACCTGGCTGTGGACCATGTAATCTATGGCACGCTTTTTACATTGTAATCATATGGAAAAGTGCTTGGCCAAAAAAAGCAAGCAAGCAACACCAGATCTCAGCAAACCACAAGCGTGCTTCAACATCTGAGTGTAGGCAGACTCAGGAGCTGAAGACTATGCCATGCATCATGCAAAGGGTAATTTTCTGCTGATTTAAAAGAACAACAAAAGCAAAAACAACCACCCCCATGCCCATTCCCCCACCCCAAACTCTAGCAAATCTGATTTGAGCTAAGATCTCCATGTGGCTGCACATAATTTATTCCTTCCTTCCTGGGTGGCCTCTACTAGCTTTCAAAGACATAGCAAAACACATCCCCCTACCCTTCTGCCCCTACCTTTGAAAAGCAGCCCATAGTCCTTGCTCACGAGTCTACCAGCAGAAAAGGCAAAATTGACTTTTTTTCCCTTTTAAAACCATACTCTTTACACACATGCACAGGACTGCTGCAGAGGTCGATGGGGGGACATAATGCAGGGGCTGAGAAGCGAATACAACCCTGTCTTGCTGGTGTTTTTCCTGTAGTCAGGTGGAAAGATGGTTTTTGCAGGACACAGTTTGCTGGCACCAAGCCAGGCTCATGCCAGCTGCTGCAAATGCATGGTAATAAGCCTATTTCTATGCGAAAGAGCTTATTGCTAATAATTTCTGTCAGCTTCTAACCTGTTAGTGTTTTTCTTTTCTTTTTCTTTTTTTATCAGATGTTTACAAGAAGTATTTTATTTTTTTAATGCAGTGTTTTAATGCAATGTTAATGATTATCAGCTCCATCTGACTCATCCACCCCAGAAAACAACTTATGTTGTTTTCTAATGATAAAAGCTAAAGAAAACCTAATTTAAAAAAAACCCACATTTTCCCAAAATATTTTTTTTCCTCATGTCTGCGATTAATATGAACAAATTTCACAGTAAGAAGCAAAACCTGCAAATAGGCAGACTATAGCCATTTGGGGTCCAGGTGCGTGCTGCGTGGAAGGGGCACTGGATGGTGGGTGAAGGCACAAGAAGTCAAGAAGACACAAGTGGCATTCTTTAGAAACTGGCAGCCTCAAGTGGTGATCTCACTGTCCCATGCATAGAGGCACTGTTAAAGTGTGCACTTTGCCAAAGTATCCTTTTGAGCTGTTCTATTAGGACGTACTAACTAGAGGCATAGTGGGAGATTCTGTAAATTCAACCTCTGTTCCTTTTTTTGAGGTGCTGCAGCTTTTTTTTCTGAACAATGGGGTGTAAAATAAGGAAAAAGAGATAAACGGCTGATAACAGGCTAGTTTCCAGGTAGCACGTACCAGTATCGCAAAGCAGGCGTCAGACTTAACATAGGCCATCAGGGAGCCTGGAGGCTAAACTGTTCATAAAGACCAACATTTACCATGAGCTGGACTTTCTTCTATGGAAAGGCTGAGTGGGATGGAAGAACCTGAATTTCTTGCTGATCCTATGTGTGGCTAGACAGGTCTTCACCAGCAATCTCGTGTCTTTCATGAGCTCTAAATCCACATTAACATTTTAAAATAACAAACAAAACGGTGTGAGCTTTCAGGCTTTCCAGAAGCCTGTTTATAACTTCAGATACTGACAACCAAATTCCTCAGTACCCTTCCTTCTTCAGCTGGTGTTGTTGGGTGACCCTCTGTTGGATCCCCATCTGCAAATGACACTTCCCACTCTAGAGGGGCCATAAGATAATTAACATCATGTCTCTGGCTCTCCACCAAACAAGATTTGTAAAAGACAGATCTTTGTTCAAGTGGTAAAATGCCAGATTTATTTCTGGTCTACGTGAGAGGAGAACTGGCTTGGCTTCTCCATTCCAGCCCACCTTAAGTCCTTATCATCCCCAGCAGTGTCATATCACACAGGAAGTGAATTCCTTTGGCATCTCATCTAGCATAGACTATGATCATCCTCTGAAATATCCTGTTTGGAAGGAAAAGTGACAAAAAAACCCCTCTGCTGCTCCTGTGAGGATGCTCGCACGCTGAGAGAAGAGAAAGGAAAGCTCAGAGTGGTCTTCCTAGAGTCGTAGACTAGAAGGCCAGAGGTACTGCTGTGTTTTTCAAATCTGATTCTATTCTAGAAGGCAACTTATCTAGATTTTAAAACTGACAGGGCAAGGGAACACAGGAAAACCTTTGGGAGGTTCTTCTAGTAGTCCAGCATCAGCACTTCTAATATCTAGTCTGAACGTGTCTGGTGTCTTTTTCCAGCTCCTGGGTGGTGTTACACCTCTGTCTTCTGTACCACATAGCCTAGTATGACACTCTGTTCCTTGTGGTGGCACTTACGGACCGATCAAATCCAGTCACTCATTTTCTCCTTGATAAGCTTCAACCTTTAACTGTACAAGGCAAATTTTCCAAACCTGCTCTTATTGACATCATTCTGGACCACAGATACCAAGAAAGGACAAAGTGGCAGCATTTCAGTTGTGCCTTAGCTACAAGGTGACAGATGGGCTAATGCTGTAAGGGTCCATGACTGTCTCCACATGCTCATGTGTCGTGAAAGGCTGGTATTCCTCGTTGGGACAGCCCAAATTCTGGCAACACCTGTGTCCCATTGGAGATGCCAGGAGGAACTTGGCCTAGCTAGTAGTGGCTGAGCCAGGCACACCCATCCAGTCCACTCCCATTGCCAGGTAGATGCAAGTTGGATCCCCACCAAGAGTCAAATGAACCCAAGATTTCTGCTCCCTGGCGATTCCCCAGAAATGGAGTCACACCCAGCATACAGCCTGGTTTCACCTAATGAGGCTGCAAGGTTGTTAGGACTCACAGATGTCCTTAGGCCTTCCACTCGATGAAGCAGTGCCATAATACAGCCTCCCAAGGTTCTCCCACTCTTGTCTTAAAGACTTGTTCTTTTGGCAACTGGATCTCCACAGGGACTGACACTCACAGAGACATTTCCTTTGACCACAAAGCTTTCATTTCTGTTATTTCATTCAAGGTCAGTCCCTGATTCTGTAACAACCTCCTACTGTCATAACTTCTTCACACCTTTATATTGGGGTGTTGCCAGCTTTATCAATGTGGATTTCATACTTTCTTTCAGGTCACCAATAAAAATGCTAAGTAACTCAACTGTTAGCAGAAAGGACCTGAGGGACTGTCCCCTGTAACTTGGGGGTTCTTAGAAAATTTGGAATTCTTATTATATCAAACGCAAACTCCCTCCAAAGGTAAGCTGCCTAGGAAATGAATCCTATCAATATCCCATTGGTATACCAGAGCACAGCTCTACTGCACAGGGAGAAGAGATTTACACATATTGAATTCACTGTTATTATTTTGACAAATAGCATAATCCCTCAGAGCTAGTTCCTGCATAATCACTTTTCTATGTTTTTACTGACCTTAGAAACAGAACGAGAGATAAGAATGGTTGAGAAGATGGAAGACAGCTTACCAGATCCTCCTTTGCTCTGGGCTGATACAGGCTGCCTGGAAAACCTTAAAAGATGTGCTCCAACTTCCAGTGCTTTCTTCAGTTTTGTAGTAACAAGGACACCCTTTGAAAGGCTGGGGTTAGAAGAGGGATGTTTCGAAGGGATGCAAAGGAAGAAAATGCATTTTTATTTTGCAGAGCAGTCCAAGCAGTTATTTCTGTGTGTGTGTGTGTGTGTTTTAATCATAGCATGGACAGATCTGCCTCTGTGATGTTTTCATGCATCAGACTGCTAAAGGAGTCAGGCAGGGCTGCAACCCCAAACACATGGAAAAAGCTTAATGATCAACTGAAATGGGAGCCAACATTGTCTGATGTAAGGCATTTTAATGCCTTCTCTTGAATTATAATTGTTGTGATTCTACGTTACCTGCTCCTTCAGATTAAGCATTTCGCAGGACTGCATTCATGTTGTGATTGTGTACCTGGGAGTGTCTGTGGCATTTGCCCCTGTTCTTAAGAAGAATGTCCTCAGACAGCCTTTAACAGTGTGCTGAGTGCTATCAGACCATACCAAAGTTTGTAGAACTAACTGTTCTTTATTTTTTGAGATCTTCTCCTTCTGTTTGTTTCAGACATGGGATTTTTATTTGTCTGGGATTCTGAATTCTCAGGGGAAGCAAAGTCAAATAGAAGTGATCTGCGTTTTCCTCTAAAGGAAAGGATTTCCGGCCATATCGCGTACATCTAGAAACGCCAGTGGAGTTTTAGCTAATGAAACTGTGATACTATCAGACACATTTTGTGTTTTTGTTTGAGAGGAATATAATGGAACTGATTGAAGGCTCTGCAGACATTAAAGCCCATTCATGTGTTAGCAATATGAATTCTGTGGGGTGCTGCTTCTTCAGGCTTGCTCTTGTAAAAGAGTTTGTAACATTTCCAAGAGCTGCAGCATGAAGAAGTCTGAACAATTGCATTTACCAGACTCTGTCAACAAGTTAGCTGAAAAGAAGGACTAGGTTCTCAGAAGAGATTGATTTATTTATTACCATAGCAAATAACACACCAATATAATATACAGGGCATACGCTCAAAACTTTTCTGCTAAAAATGAGATTCAGTTAACAACCTGCACTTCATTTTTTACACTCCAGCAAATGTGTACCAACATATAATTTTATGGCTTTGAGAGTGAAATGAAACCTGGATAACATATTTGGCTTTCTTTTCTTTTTGAATGTCTGTATGTATTTCTCCCCAGTACATAGAAGCCCTATTCCAATACCTAAATGCTAACAGACATGGCAGAGCAAGGAGAAACCAGAGCAAGGAGCTCTCTGTGCTCCCCATAAAAAGTTTATTAAATAACATACTGCTGCTCACACTCTTTAGAGACCACCCAGATGCTTCCAATGCTGTCATATACCTACCACTTTTTGCAATTTACCAATTTTTTTTTACCAATTTTTGCAATGTATGTGCAGATGAATTAATACCAAGTAAATCTGAATTGTAATTATTAAAAAACCATGGACCAGAATGCACCAAATACCCCGTATTCCTTTGTTTATTAGCTCAAAGAAATCCCAGTTTAACTAAACATTAAATTTTTTTCAGTAGTTTGCCCATGATTCATGCCTCAATGAGATTCTGATATAATTTAATTTATTATAAGCAATGTCATTTTATCAGTAGCACGCCACACATATTGCCTGCATATTTTCTTAAAGTGTAATTAACCTTCAGTATCGCATGGGTTAGTTAGTGTTGAAGGCTCAAGTGTTGGGGTTGTTTTAACTTGTGTTTTCTTTGAACACCGACCTTTTCAAATTCCCTCCTAGATAATGGGATACGACTTTTAAATGGAAGATATAGCTTTCAAAATGGTTCAACATCATAATAAGAGATGAAACCTCTGAGGAACCAAAAAAGCAAATAGTGCCTCTGACTTAAAAGGAAAACAATTGTCAGTGCCCCTAGCGATTGTCTAATTTGGAGATATTTGGAAAGAGAGAGGTCTTAAGAGAAGGAAAAAAAGCCCTAAAATGAACAGCACCTCTTCAGAGTGGTGAATTTCGGCTGGTGAGAAGAAGGAAGGGTGCAGATAAGTGCTATGTGATGGAAAGCTTCACAGCCCAGTGCTAACTGCCCACGTTGGCTGCCTGGTTCACGCAGCTCACGATGCAGACCGAGCAATGTCCTGAGCTGTCACACCTTGGAAAAGGTACTGAGGACCCAACCCAGGGTGGTGACAAATGTTTGCCGGTGCCCAGAGTCATCACCAGTCTTGCTGCACCTCCGAAAATAAAATGTGGGGCTTTTTATTTTTTAGGGGTTTTTTTGGGCTGGAGGAAGGAGATCATTTTCTAAAGAGCTCTAAAGAGCCTTCGGCATGTGCCAGAAATAGGTATGATCTCTGCATTTTGTTGCCAGCTCCCCTGATTTTATTGACAGCATTCCGTGCTGTTTGTTTAGTATTCCCCTGTCCCAGCCTTTTTTTACAAGAAAAATGGCTAGATCTTTCGGTGGTGGAAATGCCCGGAAGCCATCGCCTTAACACACCCCAAAGGCTCAGATTACAGAAAGCGAATGGAAGAAAGACAAGTGTATTTATTTGGGCTTTTTAATCTTAGGAATTTAAAGCAAATCTGCAGACCATTTGAAAGCTCAGCCCTGGTCTGTGAAGGCTCAGAGTCGCCAATACCATTAGCATCCACGCTGAAGAGTTTCAGCTGATAAAGTAGCGAGTGGTGTGCTATCTGGTCTGCTCTCTCAAGGGAAAGCCAGTCTTGGGAGATGAGGTTTGATTTCATTTACTCCATGTGACCTTACAGTGCCGCTTAAAACAGTCTGCTCTTTGTTTCTCCAACTGTCAAATGAAGATAATGATTCTTACCCGTTCTTAGGACAGCGCTTTGAAATTTCTAAATGAAAATATTATTTATATTCAAGAGGTTCCCAGACGAGGAAAATGAATGATTTCCATAAATGCAATATATTTCTTCTTTGCATCATTCCAGTCTGGAATGTCATGTTTAGTGTCTGGCACTCGCACGCTGAGGATGGGTGTGAGAGGCAAATGCTTGTAAATATCATGTATACATACAGTCCCTCTCTATGGCAGGCATCTGTGTGTAATTTTCTGTGTACATATGTATGTGTTTGTGTGCATGCGTGTGTAATAAATACATAGAAAACCTCTTGAGGTGAATGTGAACCTTTCCCATCTCACATTTATGGGGCTGACTGCCTCTGTGGCACTCTCAGACAACAAAGCTGGTACATATCTCTTGTCTCTTTGAGAGGTGAACAACTCTATCAGCCTGTTGCCTGGTGATATTTATACGTTAAAACATTACCAGTTGAAGGGTGATGTAATGTTTGTCACCGGGTGATCTCATGCCAAAGTGCTTACCTTAATGCAATGTTAAACTAAGGGTCAGGCCGTGTGGTTTTGATTTCTGCCCAAACAGTAATGAAATTTCCCAGGGGCAAAGGGGTCATCAGATGCCCAGGGAGCTCCAGGGACGAGCTCTCTCTTTTTCAAAAAGTAACACTGGACAATGGTGTCTCTGTGGAAGAGTCTAATATCCATGATGACAAGATCATCGTGTGGGGACCACAACAAGAGCAACAGCAGAAACAGATGGGAGGACACAAATCCAAACCTCAGCCAGCTGCAAGATGCTGCTAAATGCATCAAATGGGAAACTGGACCAACTCACATCCCACACCTGTAATTTATAACCATGTCTACACTGTGCTGAGAGCCAGTTGCTTGCAATCAGTGGAGATTTAATGACGAGTGAAGGTAAAAAATATGTTCTGCCAGAATGCAGAAGGTGCCAGCAAAGTTTGCTTGGGCACTGGAGAAGAGACGATGTCCTGGGGGATGCAATGAGCATCCTATGATGGGGTCCAATCCTGCAAGTGGTCTGCGGGGGACAGAGCAGGAGCCATGATTGGGCAATGCCTGCCATCACTACTGAATGTCTGCAGTATCAAAGGGTGGCACATCCGTCGTCAGTCAGAGGATCTGAACTTTTTCCCCTGGCTGCAGTGTTGATGATCCATCTCCTGCTGGAAGCCTGGGTAAGAAGGAAGGAGAAATTGTGACTTGAAAAGGGCAAGACAGAGAAACTCTGTGAAAACAACAGTCCAAAGGAGGCTTTAGGATGTTTGAGCCCAGCAGAAGGCTGATAGAAAAAGTATTTTGAGCAGCTCTGAAGAGTCTCCCTTACACTATCATTACAGACTGCAGCTCAGGACCTCTTGTTTATGCTGTATAATGTTCCACAGCCCCAGCCAGGCAGAGGTGGGACTGTAAGGTAGTTAGCACTGACATCATGCTGAGACCGTGAGGTGTGCTTCGTGAAATGTCTGGGCTTTGGCCAAATAATACAGTAGACAGTTGCGTGTATTTATTACCAGGTTGTCTTGTAATTCCGTATCTCTCGTTAAAGTTTCTAAGTCAGCACAAGTAGAAATAAGAGAGACCCACTGAGCCATCTCGTCCATCCTCTGTCCTGTGCAGGCTTGTTCTCTCGAGTGCTATTGCTTGTGTTTTGCAAATGTAGCTTTATATGTTATCAAGAGATGCATCACTCCATTTGTGAGAGTAATCAATATCCTAACAGACCTGTCAATAAGTTTTCATTTTCTTTTACATTTTTGCCTTTAAAAATATCACCGTACTGCTAGTTATGCCCACTGGTGTTAATAACCCTTTCAACACGCAGAGATGTCTATTGGAACTTCCCTTGTTCATCACTTAGCCAATATATATATCTTTAGGGCCAGACTTCTACACACTTGCCCATAATATTTTGCTTTGCAAGTAGGCCTGTTAAGATATAGGAGAAAAGGATGGCATATGAACTAAGCTACTCTGCAGGAATAAAAGGTGCCCCAATCCACCCCTAAACTATTTTAATCTTTCCTTAAAAGTCAGCCCAGACAACTCCTCAGACACCATTGTTGCTCTCCGCTGAACCTGCCCTTTTATATGCTAATCAGGTACCCAGGAGTGAATTTAGTATTCCTAGAGTGGTCACACTAAAGCCACATGGAGTGGAACCTTTTCTTCCCTTTTCCAGGAGGTGATGTCTTTGAATGTGCAGCCAAAATTTTCCCTTTCTCTCTTTTTTTGCTCAGTCACATTTAATTCACTCTCTACTATCACCCTCAGGCTTCTTTCAGCATTACTTTCCTCATTTTCCCTTCTGAGGAATAACTGGGTTTTGGATTATTCTCCCTAGATGTCTGGGCTAGAATTTCTTCAAGTTGAGACTCTTTCTGTTATTTCCTCCCCATAGGTCATATCATGTCATCAGCTATTAAGCACAATTCTAAATGTGGATCATAAGTTATGGATTTCATGTTCATTGATTTTCAAGGAGAAGGAAGGAATTGACAATTACCAACATATCTGAATTTAAATTCCATCTGTCTCCTATCAGCAGCAGAAATAATGGGAATTTTATTTCTTACAGCTTAATGTACAATATGTTTTTTCAGATCACATATTTTCACAAATATCTGCAGTTTAGAAAATGAAAATATTCTCCTTAATAATTCCAAAAAGAGTTTTTTTAAACCTTTATTCATAACCAAATAAGAGGTTGAAAATGGCGTATTTAGGGCATACAGTAATTAAGTCTCAAGGAAAACAAGTATGGGAGTGCTTTTTCGGACGGCTGTGGGATTGACTGGAGAGAAATCTGTAGTCCAGTAATTACAATTCATTATCAGTTCGGGAGACTGTATTTGGCTACGGTATTTGTAATGCATTTTAAAATAAATTTACTGCTGATGCAAACTGAAAAGTAAATCCAATTGAATTATACATTTTCTGATGGGTGAAGCAATTTTGTTCAATTCTTGCAAAAGATGAAATACGGTACACGGATGTTGTCGGTTGCAAAAGTACTGCAGTGAAATAAAGCGTCTGCCGTGAAGGGAAGAGTTCTCCACTCGTTTGTATCTACAGGGAAAATTCATTAAAGTTGCCCTTGTGAAGCTGAACGCAGTTGGCTGCTTTGCCTGGGTGCATTGAAACACAAATAATCCAGGTTTCAGCTCCATTTTAGAAGGCAGAGATGTCCCTGGCATCGAAGTTTCTTCTACTTCAGATTAATTCACAGGATTGGATTGCTTTTCCTCGTGTAATCAAACTGATACACGTCCGAAGTTCCTACGCAAAGGCATCGTATGAAGGTGGAAGGACGTAAATTCACTTGAAGGAGACAGCTGCATTAGCAGCGTATCGGCAGGCAAACCACCCCGTGCCTGCTGATAATCTCTATGCACACACCGCCCATCCAGGAGCGTTCCGCAGCATTAATAATCAAATGTTAAAAGAAAAAGCTCGTAAAGCTATGGGATATTTGGCATGGCCAATTGATGTCAGTTCTGCTCGAGCATTTGTGAAATAAACGTTTATCCTCTGGTGGATGGTGCTGTTAATTACTTGGCATTCCAGTGCAGAAATAACTAAAATAAAGCCAGAGTTTACAAGGAAATTGCATAGTTACAAGCTGTTTATGCTGATCTTGGTAAATTTTTGGTGAAAACTGACCAGAAAGTGAGGCTTTGTGTGATATGATTTTAGAATGCCAGCCTTCATTGGCTTTTTTTTTTCCCCTACAATAAGGAAAACTGATGCAAACTCTGAATACCTCTGGCTATGGCTCTTCACAAAGTGAGTGCACGTCCAAATGTTCTTCTATTGCCTTAATAATCAGCCAGGACTGAGCACAGTTTTTCTCAACACTTTATAAATTGTGACAGCTGTAATTGGGGATCTCCAGAGAGCCACACTGCCTCCAATTTGACTCTAAGAATTTTCATTGTTCAGGAAAAATCACTTCTTTCATTTATCCAGCCCCTCACACCTCCATCCTTCCACACAGGCAAGACTACACGTGTATGGATACCTTCAGACTTTGTTTTCTTTGCACCAGGCATCCTCAGCATTTCATGAGGTGTCTCCGTAGCCAGGTGCTCCATCAGGGTCACCTGCCCACCCTGGTAGAATTTGGTTTGGCTGGACCCAGCGCAAGCACTGTGTGTCTGAGCCCAGCTCATTGACTGACCCAAGCCCAAGAGCAGTGGTGGTGGAGAGCTGCTCCCCTGCCCACCCCCTCTCCCTCATTTCTTTCTGTAGAGAATGCCTCAAACAGATGTCTGGATAAAGGTTTAAGCTAGACCCAGTTTCAAAAATAAATTTGCTTTTCTTTCTCTCTAAGTACATTCCGAGATGATGAAATATTGTGGGAATGCTATTGTGAGAACAAGCTGTTATATCACTCAAAAATTGCAGTTCCTGACTTAATTAGCTCACATGGTTTGAGATATGTAACAGTGACCATTACAGAAAGCCTGATAATAAGGGGTAATGATGCAACACAAACCCTTTAAATTAACATAACAAATGCCAAGCTGATGCAGAAACAGACTCACTAGGATGCTCTATCTCATTTTAAGGAAATTCTCCCAGAGATGGGAGGTAGTTGAGTCTGTCCTTTAATTTGCCCTACTTTGTTTCTTCCTCCTTCATATGCTAAATTCCACTCCTTTCCAGGAATATAGACAATTTTGCATATTCAAAACTTTTGGAAAAGTATCCAAATTGTTTGATATTTATCCAAACCAGATCTAACACGCAAGTTTCCAGGCCGTAATGAACCTTATAATCAATAGAGCTAAGTCATAATTGACAGCAATAATAAAGGTATATTGTAATTACAAAACTGCAATAGTAAAATAAAAATCCAAGCTAGATCTGGGGAAATGAAAAGAACATTTAGATTCCAAATGAGAGATCACTGCTATAATATTTTACTCATAGTTCATAGTAAAAATTCTCTATGTCATGCCAGCTTAGAGGTATGGCTGTAAGTGGAGTGAAGTTCATCAGTGTCATTGTAAGATGTGACTTTGAACCATAAACGTGGAGCACTTGGCCTGAGTTTGCCTTTTTAAAAGCAGCTGGCAAAACTCTCCTTAAGCAGGTCTGGTGCTTGTAAACACAAGGATGTGCTTCTGTACAGGACATCACAGACACTGGAGGACCTGGGAGTGCATGGGAGCTGATCAGATAGGGGATGGGAACCACTGCATTGGAACTTGAGTGATTTGGAGGGTGGGAGCCACCACAATGGCCTGGGCAGCACCTCCTGCAGATTGGGGCAACAGCTGCTGGAGATGGTCTGCGCTGGGTTTGGCTTTGTCTTCAGTGTTTGTGCTGTGGCCAGAAGCCACCTGGCTCGCTGCAGAGCTCTGCTGGGAGCCCATGGGAGCTCGGCTTCCAGCTGGGCTTGGCTGGACACCCAGCCAGGAGGATGGGGAGTGTTGCTGTAGGGCACACATCACATGCTTATTTATCACTACGTGGCGGTGGCTGGGTGTAAAATACTGTGAATGTGTTCACTTGCCTCCTACGTGTTTTGCTCCGCTGCCTGACCCTGGCATTAGATGATTAGCCCTCTGGAACAGAAGCAATAGTGGGAAGCATGTACCCACACCCCAGTTTGTACTTCATGAGTGTGAGACCAAGCCACAGAGCAGGGAGGGTTAGTGCTAAGATGCTAGATCATGCAGTGTCTAAATTGCAGTGGCTGAGGCTCAGATGCAGTTCCCTCCCATTGACTTTGTTGTCAGGAGATCGTAGCAGACGGGTGGTAACAAACAGCTGGGAGGCAATAACAACATTTTCTCAATGAATACATATGAGAGCCCTACTTTACTTAAAGTTACTGTCTGCTGACATCAATATAATGACATGAGACGGTGACTCCCGCAGAGGTTTCAGATCTGATCTGGGCCAGCAGAGCATGCACATTTGCATCTTTCAGTCCACACTGGGATGTCACTGGGGGTTAGCCTCTGCTTGCAAGGAGTGCCCTATGGGCTTAGGGCCCTGAGTCTCATCAGCTCTGTTCTTCGGTTTTTCTCATCAGTGTCTTGAGACCATGAGCTAGTCAAAATGTCAGCTGGAAAAAAAAGTGTGAGGTTTGGTTCATCAGTTAAAACACATCAGTGAAGGACTTTGTGATCTACCAGTACTTTTAGTGTAGTGTGTAAGACTTGTAAGCTCAGTACTGCTCGCTGGCTACTTTCCCTGCTGATACTTTGATCGTCAAGAAGGCAATGGTGCAAAGGATTTTAAGCACATGCTCAAATTTCAAGACAGTCCAAGAGAGCTAAGAAAATGCTTAAATGTTTCCCCAAATGTGTGGTCTGGCATCATCCTACAACCTGAATCTTATTGACATAGTGTGATGAGAGGCAGATTGTTTTTGTTCTTATGCAGAGTGCATGGAAATAGACTTAAATTTTGAAAATAGGGCTGCTGGCAATGTGGATGGAGTTCTGGAGTTACCTGCAGATGGGAACATACAAAGTGAATGCTTTAAAAGTAATTTTCTGTGACAATCAATTGCCCTTCGGAGTAGAAGGCTTACTTAATTATTAAAAGATACGGTAGCTAGCAGTAACAGAAAATAGATATACATGCATATATGTATAAATAATATGGAAATGAGCCACAAAATTTATATCCCTGATAAAAAATTTGGAAAGATTGGGGTGTTCAGCTCAGAGTCTTTGGACTGGCTTCCTGGGATATCAATGGAGCCTGTTCCTCAGCCACAGCTCCCATGAAACCTTCATTCAGTGAGGCACTTTGGTTTTAGAGAGGTTTTCTTTCCTTGCTCCACCACCCACTGCCTTGTGCAGCATCGATGCTATAACACTGTAACTGGAGGAGCAGTTGCTGGGTAGGCTTAGTACCCTCTGCATTTTGTGGGCCAGCCAAATGGGTTTTTTTGGCTTCATGGTAAATAAAGATCAAAAGCATAACAAGCGAAGAAAAGTACACGTCTCCAAAAGGATTATCTCTAAGTCTGAACAGATCTTCATTTTGATTATTCTCTATAAATGTAAGATAGCAAGTACTGAAGTACTAAAAAATCCCAGTTTCCCCAGTAGTATGAGTCCCTTAAAATGGTTTGATTAGTTTGTCTTCCTTTCTTTCCTTCCTAGCCAGTTGCAAACTTCAAGAAGAAAACAAATAGAATTCCTGTGGTCATGTAACGTAGTGGCTAAATATTGATGTATGTTTATGAGTTTAGGAATCCATTCCTTGTGTATTTAAAACCATGATTTCTGCATCTGAAGTCTTCCTTGACATTCTTCCATTTTGTGCAACCACCTACATTGGGCAGGGGTGAAGTTTCCCTTTGTGTTTTTCTGCTGTGTTGGCAGAACTGTGTGAAGTGTCCAAAGTATTCACGCCTTTTTCCAGCTTGTGTTTCATTACCTTTCTGAGCTGACCTTCTGGAGACATCTGGGTAAGTGCACCTAAGCCAATGAACCACAAGGCAACAGGCTGAAATTCCTGGTTTAATTGAGTCATCATGCCAAGTGCATGGAAAGCCTGGTGACAATGACAGCGTGCTGTGCCGTGGTTTGGAGGGTTAGCTGCAGGCACGCCAGGCCCAGATGAGCTCGCTGAACCTGAGGTGGAGAGCCAACCAATGTGTGAGCAATAGGATGCAGAGGTTTTGCTGCTCCCAGCCGTCTGCCGCGTGCCCCGTAGATCCAACACATCCCACAGCTGAGTGACTGCTCAGACACAACTGGTGTGTGTCTGTGTCGCGGTAATTTTCCCAGAAAAAGTGGTGCCTCCTGCCTGAAGCCGTGTGTGTGGGACGGGGGCGGTAGGTTCCCATTAAAAGGGAGCGTGTATCACCCAAAGGCAGAGGCTTGGCAGACCTCCAGATGCTGGGGCTCAGAAGTTATAAACCAAACTCTGCTAGAGCCCCAGGGGAGCTCGTTTTGAGAAAACAGTGAACAATCAGACCCAAATCCCGAGAAGACTGTTATCCCCCCTGGATGCAAACCAAAGAAAATGTTCACACCAGCTCTTCTGCATAAAACCAGGGGTTTGGTGTTATTCTACTAGCAGCATACGTGGTTGCCTGGGTGGAAAAGTAGATGAAGAAGGAGCTCTGCATCTTTATTCTCTCATGAAAGTTTTGTTTCCAGAACTGCTGTGGTAATAGGAACATCTTAAAATCTCTGCAGAAGGAATATATAAGGAGAAATTAAGCACAGCTGTGCCTAGCAAACAGTGTTTAATAACAGCTCTATGAGACTCCATGAATTGGGATCCTCTTAGAAGGGATGGTGTGCCCGTGTATGGGACTAATTTGGAGAAACAGATGTAGGACACGTGACTGCCCAGCACTCACAATAGACGCGGTAGATCTTGTAATCTCCTGGATGCTCTGATAGCTATTCTTCTTTCCTTAGGCTTCTTGCATTTGTTCACTGCATACACGCACATGCTCTCCAAGATGGAAGTGCTATTTCTGCTCAAGTTAGTGGCAGTTTTGCCAATGACTTTGATGGGACTGGGATTTCATACCCGCTCTATAACTCTGTAGAATCTACCACTTTGATATATTGGAAAATGAGCAACATTTAACACCTCTGAGAACTAAAACTTCCACCTTTTCTAGGTATGGTCTAGAGTTAGCATGCAGGCTGTAATTAAAAAAAAAAAGAAAAGGAACGAAAACCAAGGAAAGATTTCTTTGTTTTGCCTACAGTGCAAATTGACCGTTTCGGTTTTGGTCTATCTATAATTACATTAACATAAAGAAATCCAGCTTGTCTGCACTTTGCTTGACTGAGGGCTGTGCTTGAGTCTTAGTGGAGCCAGAGGGATGAACCTCATTTGTTTTATGTGGATCAGTCATATCATAACTGGCCTTGTAATACAAAGGTGATGGCCAGTGATGCCAAAAAGATGTGGATCTGTACGATGCCATCTACAGATGAGGACCAAATGGGACCTTCTATGTGAGATCTGAGGTGCACCGATGGCACGCACACTTCAAAGGTGACCCACAGAAGAAAAGTGAGCCCATGACCTTCTGGTTCTTCACAGTGAACCAAAGAAGTCCAACAGTTTGGTTGTGTTGGGCTTTCTTATCTCCATTTGGTAATATGTTAGAAACGTGTAAATAATGAGACCCCGAGCAAGCTTGGTTTGCTGTTTGTTTGTCTGGAGGCCTTCCTGGAAAAATTCTGGATTTAGAGCTTTATCCCCTCTTCTGAAGGGCCTGGCGTGCACCGTATGGGCAGTTGGTAGCACATGCTGCTGTGGTGGCAGTGGCTCCTGGCCCTGTGCACGAGTGAAACAAGTTGAGCCCCGGCGCGCCTGGCCCTGCACCAGGCATGGGTGGAGGCTGGCTCTGCAGTTAGTTTTATGACCTTGACGGACACTGCTGAGTCACCAAAGCTCTGACCTGGCCGAGTTGTTTCACTGTTCTCCTGCAAGGCAGTTGGGTTACATAGTTCATCACAAAAACAAAGGAGGCAACAAGCTAAATGCTCTGAGTAAGAAATCCCTGCTCCAAACTAATTTTACTTGCACTTCCCAACCTGCCTGACATAATAATGCCAGTGCTCAGAGTATTTTGGGCTCCGGATTTCTAATGCAAGTAAAGAAAAAGCGAAACCTACAAATGCATATAAATCTTAAAATGATAAAATATAAATGGAAAAATAGAAAAAAGCCTGTTGCATTTTTCTTCTCTTGTATTTTATCAATAGTGGGGGAGAGAAGCTTTAATGTACTCTAGGGCTATCCACATTGCAGACATCAATCCAGACCCCAACTGCACATGAATTTTGCTCTGACCTAAGTGGGTTCCCAATTCTGCTCATAATGCAGCAAGGAGAGGCTTGAAAGATGGAACCAGCACTTCTTTCTGTCTTACCTTCTGTCTGCAAAGACCATCACTGAAGTATGCAGCAGAATGGAGTGCTCAGAGAGGCAGAGGGGTACAGCCCAGGGTAGAAATCCTGAGGACACTGCAGCTTCAGGTGCCTCAGGAAGGAGCACAGGGAGGCATGAAGTCTCACCAACCAGCAGCACAGCTCCATGTGCAGCTGGTTTGGGGTCAGTTTTCGCATAGCTCTCCCTATGGCAAGAGCCGCAAATACATGCTGAGCTCCAAAGGGCTGCAGCTTTGCCTGCTGCCTCCTCCTTGATGGAAATACTAATGCACGACCTGCGTTCTGTAGAGGAACGGGCAAGTTTAGATCATTACCAGGGAAAAAAATGGCAGAGTCCAACGTGTCTCACCATAGTGCTCATGTCTCCTGCAGCAGAGAAGGAAGAAAAGGCTCGACACCACGCTGAAGCTGCTTTTGTCTAAGCACAGCCCTGGCTGCATCTGTTTGAAAGGCTCGCATTGTATCACTGTGCTTTGTTATCGGGTTTCCCATGGTGGTCAGTGTTACATATCTTACATTGTTTGAGCTAATTAAGCTGGGGAATCGGGGAAAGCACATTTCCGGCGAGGATTTATTGCCAAAAGATATTTCAGCTGAAGGGGGAAAAAAGGAAATCTCCCTTTACGTCCAGCATTCCAGAGCTGTTTCATAATATTTGGCATTCCATTTAGTGGAAATAAGCTGACAACAATGTCAAGAAGTGCGAACTTGAGAAGTTTTGCTCTGTTTTGCTCTTTTTTATTTGTTTGCCATGAAGAAAGTAAAGGATCTATATAGCTGCAAAAATAAACAGTCAACTTGTCTGGACGCAGAGTTAAATATATTTTCTAATGACCTACATGCATGTGATTGTTTTGCTCTCAAGATGATTTGTGCTTCTCTATTATCTGCACCTATTTTCAGGTTCCATTACAGGAGGAAAGCAAATGGCAGTGCTTTTAGCCTTCAGTGGTGCACACTGCGGGAACTGGCAGGGACAGAGGGCTTGCTGTGTTCTGCACTCGTCCTGCACCCAGGAGGCAGTCCTGCATGCCCAGCTTGCTGTTGGATTGCTTGCATACTCCTCCTGGTAGGCACGAGTCCTCTGTGCCCAACAGCTGGTTCTCCTTCCCAAATACACCCTTCCCTGCACCACCTCCATGGCCAGCTTGTGATTTGCAATGCTCCAGCTTGAGGTCTGAAGAGCACCTTTACAAATAAGCATATTTCTTTTAGAATCATAGAATCATTAAGATTGGAAAAGACCTCTAAGGTCATCAAGTCCAAATGTAAACCCATCACCACCGTGCCCACCAAACCGTGTCCCTCAGTGCCACATCTACACATTTCTTTTCACAATACATTATTGGTTGTCAAGGCCATGCCAGATTGTCAGAAGATTTAAGCTCATGGGATGAACCCTACATAAGCACCTGGCCCATCAGTGCTGAAGCATGTTCTCCAGCACCATCAGCTGCCACCCAAGTGTTGCCCGTGTGATGTAGCCTTGACTACAGATGTAGTATATTGGTTCATTGTCAGCAAATCCTGTGTGTGTACAAAGCCTAACTTCCAAACAATGGGATTGATGATGATGATAACAACGACGACAATTTCTTCCTTTTCATCAGAAGATCTAAAAGGCTTTGCTTAAAGCAGAAAGGATGATTACCCTCTGTCTGCCAAGGGAAATCTGAGTGGCTGGGGAGCACTGTTGGCTACTGAAGGCACTCAGTGTTTCAGGGGGGAAGGTTCTGTCTTTAGCTTTGTGTAACTTTTGTCAGGCTTCAGCTGTTCAGCATGAGATTGTCTGTGTAGATGCCTTGGGAAGCACAGTCTGTTGTTTTCATTGCTAGTTTCAGCTGAAGCATTTCAGTTCTCTCAAACATAAGGGAAAAAAAGGGGGTTCACCCATGGAAAAAGAAAAGGCTGGCAACTTTATCTTTAGAGAGCATTGGCACTACTCCTCATCTGAAGCAGGGACTAGAAGTCTGATGTCACTATGCTGTCAGTGAAAATCTACCTAATTCTTAGGCCTATGCAAAATTGTAGGTTACACTTTCTCGCTACAGCTGAGTATATTTTAGCCAAACTCTCCTCTTACATGGCAGTGAGCAGGCTGGCACGCAACCTGCCATTGCTATCAGCTGCTGGACCTTGAGAAGAATCTGAGATAGAAGAGTCCAGATTTGCTGATGTCAGTGTGAAGTTGAATGATAACTCTTCATTCTTTCTTTTTTCAGAATAGGAAATTACATGCCAAAGCTGTTGAAAGATTGTGTTGAGACAGAAAAATTAGACTCAAAGTCAAATACAAAGGATTCCACAATTAAGGTTTCTTTGTAATCCTGTGCCAGTCCCTTTGTGCAGATTTCATTATTATGATCCATCTTTAATTAAATGATGGCAGTATTTTTTTTCCCTAAGTCCCCATCCTCATGTAGTGCACAGGATGATTCTCCTGTTAAAATTAATGAAGACTGTATTATGAAGAAAGCCCTTGGCTATAGGGTCCTCACCCCAAGAGCTCCTGTATCTGGAAGACTTGCAGCACATAAGGCAGCGGGTCACAGGAAGAGAGAGGATTACATGGTGCCTTAGGAATTTGACTACTGGCTGGCGTACCTGATCCTGCCACTGCATCTGTACGTGATACTGACCAAGCCACTTAGAGCGGTTTTTCACTGATGGGTGCTAAATGCAAACCTGTCACTTCCAGTGAATCTGCCTCAGCACCCAGAGTATCCACTGAGGGAAATGGGCATTTGGAGCTACAGGCTTGGCCAACAAGGCGGGCCAGAGCTCCCTGCTCAGTTTCACTTTTTTTTTCCTGACAATAAACGAACCAGACTAAAGAGCAGAATGGATCAATACCAAGCTTCAGATTAAGCATGCCAAGTGTAACCAGTGTTTGTTGGCAGAAGCCTTGGGAGGGAAAGGGCTGTGGAGAAAGGCAGCGTGGAGCTGGCTGCGCTGCCTCCTTCCCAGCGACTGAGAAAACAATCGCATCAGTAGGCCCTTCTTTTATCCCACAGAAGAGATGAACTTGTCACAAACCGGATTAGGTGCAAAAAGGAGCCACTGATGTTTTTGGACTGTTTCTCCCCGTAACCAGTGAGTGCTAGGTGCGAGACATTGAGAGAATTGGCAGCAGAGGTGGTGATGCTGCCTTTTCTCAGCAGCTCTCAGGCCAGTGAGAAAATGGCGTCCTTACGGCCTGCCCCGGCCCGCACCCTGCGTGCCCAGAACAGAGCAACCTCTTGGGCTGACAGCAAACGAGGAGCAGCAGCACTGTGCTTTCCTGAGGCCGTGGTTGGAGACAGAGTCCTCATAAAGGCTGCGACAGCAGTGGCAAATGTGACCCGCTCCATTATTGTATTGTGTGGTGCTGTTTTGCTTTTGCACTTAATATTGGTAATTATGCAATTTCTAGTCAACTTCCCTGTCATAACCAGGGCAGCAATGCTGACAAAACAGGCTTTAAATAAGCTCTTGTCAAAGTAACAGCTATTTTTGTTTGCCCTATTTAGCACTGTGTTTAAGGTCTACAGTGGAAATCTCAGGCAATTTAAAATACATGGTGCGGTTATTTTATCGTCATCACAACATTCAAAACCTCCGAAGCCTAGAAAATAGAAATGTTTCAGCAGAACCTTTTGGTGGTTCCACCTGTACACAAAGGTCGTAGCTTTTGCAATACCTGCTTGAGCACCTTGAACCACAGGCAGGCATTCAGGTTCCTCACCCCCTCTTCAGGCTGCCGGAAATATTGGACAGGACAGATCCAATATTCTTCTATTTCCCATCTTTGAGATCTCCAGAGGGTTCTCCAGCAGAAATGAAGGAATGAAAACATGAATGCAAGACTTAGCAGTGGTGCTATTCCTCAGGTGAGAACCAAACAGAAAGTGGTCTCCGTAAGTCTTTGTTCATACTTAAGACAAGGAAACTTTTCTCCCTTCTTTCATGACTCCTTTCTAAGATGATGGTCTGCAGGCTCTTAGGCCTGGGCTGTCCCATTTGCCCAGTGTCAGGAGCAGGGAGCACACTGGGAACTTCAGCATGTGGCAGGAGCAATCCTTCACACCACGGTCCCTCACCCAATGTGCTGCAGAGGGACAGCTCTGAGGCCTCTCCTGACCCTGCGGCCAAGTGGGGAGTGCACAAGGCAGAACACTCGAGGAAAGGGAGGTAAGACTGCCAGTAACACCGGTGGGATTGTCACCGAGGAGTGCTTCCTTCAGGAAACAGAAATGTCGGCCAAGCACAAAAGGCTTGCAGGGTAACACGTAGGAGAAGCTGTGTGCTGGTTTATTTAGGCTATTCCATTTTTTTTTTCCTATTTCCAGACTACGAACTTCCTAGCCTGTCTGTTCCCTGTACATTTGTGATTTGTTTCCAGAGAGTTTCTGGAGCTGTGCTAGGACAGTAACCTCATACAGATCACTTTAAAGAGCCCTGGTGAGAAGAGAAAGGGTTCAGGAGGATCCTTGCTACCTTTATAACAGCATTTGGGGGTCCTGTGTTTTGAGCAACACCCTTGCCTTCCCGTCCTTCTCATCTCTACCAGCGGATACTAGGGAGACAGCCAAAGCAAACGCAACACATGGGAAATGGTCTGTAAATCCAAAACAAAAGAGGTTTTCTTTTATCAGCTGTTTCCTGTTGTCAAAGAATAAATTATTGCTTTAACTGGATTTTTTTTCTTTAGCACAGTGTGCATACAAATGTGGTAATTTATGGAGTTTTTAAACAGAATTGAATTTTATTCCAAGTATTAAAATAATCCTGCTATTAGAATAATAGAATCTACGTTTATTTGTCCCCACCGCATTCCTCCTCTTCCCCAGTGCATGGGATAAAAAATATTAGTCAGTAGCTTAGCAGATTAGGCAAAAAAAGCTCTAAATTATCCTCAGGCGGTGGCACCTGGCTCATTGCACGGAGCCTGTTCTGCTTTGCTGCCAGCAGCATGCAGCAGGGCCAGTATGAATGCAGGGCGACTCTGTGCTCCCCAAAATCCCCCACTGCTCTGCACAGTGAGCTCCTGCAGCACAGGTCACCCCCAGCTTGGGGGCTGAGCTAAGACACTGAAAATAGCCTCTTTTCTGATAATGCAGGACTCACTCTGCTCACGCAGGCGATGCTCTGGCATCCCAGATAAGATGTACACGGCCTCCCCTGGCTTTGCTGTCAGCGTCAGGACAGGGGGAAGTGCTCTGCAGTGCCTTGCCTTACATGCCAGTGCTGCCGGGCGTGCCTTTTCTTGAGACGTTATCAGTGGGATTGGACAGATCTGATGCAACCCAGCTGCTGGCTGCGGGCACCTCTCGAGCAGGTCCTGGCTTTTGGAGCACTTGCAGGGGTGTAGGCATATGAGTTAATCATGGAATCATAGAATATCCCAGTTTGGAAAGGACCCGCAAGGATCACTGAGTCCATCTCATGGAAGGCAGAGTGCCGTGTTCACCTGTCCTTGTGCTTATGTGACTGTCATGGTGCTTGGGTACAGACACCCCATCCAACATCTTTGCCTGGGCAGAGGCACTTCTCTGGGTCTGCTGGCTCACTTCCTGGTGAGAGTGGTGTAGCCTGTTTGTGTGAGCATGTAATAAGTATATTCCAGAGTAGGGAAAAGAGTGGGCAACCAGGGAGAGACATTGCCTTCCTCCAGTAATCAGGTCAGTCCTGAACCCTGGGATTATGTGCTCTGCCTCCAGAAGTGGTACTAATTAGAAAACACTCCAGAAAGCAGAATTTCCTGCTTCTCTGTCAGCTCCTCCTCTCCCTGTGGGAGCCTCCATGCTCCACTGGGCATGCCAAGAGTGGACACAAGCGTGGCGTGTCCTTGTAGGACTGCTCAGCCCTCTGTGTCCTCATGGGGAAAGCACTGGAAGGTGCCACAGCCTTATGAAGCACATCTCATGTCTCTAGCAGTCATCTCTCAGTTCAGAACCTGCCGTGCTGCAGTTAAGTGCTGCAGAATATCCTGGGCAAGATGACGGTGTTTTAATGTATGCTGTCGCTTGGATTTAGCCAAGGGATTTAGCATATGTTTGCATACATGATTTTAAATTCTAGTGTAAATAAGGCATAGATACGAGCTGATAGCCATGTTCTAGGATAAAATATGACTAGAAACACTGGTCGCTGTAAGATTTGATAATTATGTAGTCTGGCAAGCATGAGTTAGGATATAGCCAACCTGCCTAAAGTGCTAGCAGCAGATAAATCTGCATCAGGCCCTCACTTTTGGAGCGTTTACAAGGTAGTAAGCTATTTATGTGGAGCAACTTACTCTTCGTTCAAAAAAAAAATACACCCAAATCTGTTTGGTGATGAGCACCAAATGCTGCACGCTGCTAGATCTTTGGGGGTAAGAGTAATAACGTGTGTGGCTCCAGTGTCATTAAGTAAGCAGACCTGTGATGATTCCCACAGCTCCACATGTGCCCGCCAGCCCACAAGGTTGCCATCTCAATGCTTATTGCAACACATGCAGCCAGATGAATATGCAGGAAAGCCCTTCGTAGGTACTGTGCATCAATGGCCAACGAGAAAAGGAGTTTGACTAGCTCAACTGAAGAAGAAAAGTTTTTCCCTTCCTACCCTAACTCATCCATGATGCTTCTTTCTCTTGCCTGCGCCTGAAATGTTGAAAAGGGAGTCTCTTGTGAAATATTTATGAACTTCGTAAATGTTACCTTCAGCTTTTTTTTTTTTTTTTCAGGAGACACATCATCAGATGTGTGGACCCACATAAAACGTCTCAGGGAACAGAAAGCTGTAGGTGGGGCTGAGTCTTGTCTTGAGATATCAGGCACACTGATCATATTTATCACTTCACAGAGAAGAAATGCTAAGTAACAATTCTTATTTTCATAATAAGGAATGTCTAGACTCTATTCTTTCTAGTCTTGAATCTAATAATATAACATCAGCTGCTTGTTCTTGGCAGCTAAGTCCTCCCCAAAAAAAAACATATTTATAGCTCTGTAACCTCTTAAAAAACAGTGGAACAAACAAGTTATCAAATCAGCCCAAATGCTGTGGTTTTTACTGGGGATCCTTTCATCCAAATGAGAGTACGCCAGGATTTGCGTCTCCTCTGCCTGGATTAGTCCTACATGGAAGGAGCAGGACACCAGGGACACAGTGTGCCCAGGATGGAGCTTGGGAAACTTGGAAAAATGTGAAGTGAAAGCTAAGATCTCCCTCCTTCCCTTCTCGAGCCATGTTTTCATTTCAAAAGCAATACTAAGCTTTCTCAACTGGATGTTTATAGTCTGATTTAAAACATGATCATTCACACAGAGCACTTCATTTCCCATTTAATACTGTGTAGCAATAGAGATTGAGAATCCGTGTCTCCCAGGCATGGGGTAAGTGGGTGCAAATAAAGCATCTCACCGCCGCTGTTCAAAGTTGTGGCCTTTTATTTATTTTCACGAGGGTGCAGTGTCATGTTATTTTTCTGGAGTGTCTTCATTTTCCAAGGTTACTGCAAGCAAAATTTGAGAAGGCTTTTGGAGCAGAGCTAGGATCAGCCCTAACACTGCAGTGGACTGGTGGATCAGCTGCCAAAAAATACTTTCACTTAGCCCAAGTATGAGTGCTACTGGCAGCACGTAAAGGATGAATCTCAAGAACCCGTTCTGGACAAGGTCAGCCTGAGAAATTAACAGATTCTCCTTGAGTGTTAAATACTAATTAGGAAGAAAGGAAATTAATATTTCAGGCCATCTCAGATATAATATGCAAAATTTGGTATGGCAGGCAAAACAATGAGGTCCCAGTTCTGGAATTGTAGTGGAGAGCAATTTGGGATACCTTGCCGCCTCTGCCCACCCACACCCCAATAATCCTTATATATTGTGATTCTCCCTCCCGCCTGGCAGGCAAGGACTGAGGTTCTCCCCTGACAACATCTCCCTTAGGTTTCCTTCTCTTCTGCAAATGGGATCCTTTCAGCCTAAACCACCTCCAGAGGAGGTGAAACAAGAAAAAGAGCAACAATCTATTAGCTCTTGAGTCAAAAATAAATATTTGGTATCAGGTCCCCAAATTCCTTCAAGAGGCAAATAAATGCTCCACTGAAAATCTTTCTCTTTTTCTCCACCATATTTACTGCCCAGCCAATATTTCATGGCTGTTAAAAGCAGGTACTTACGAAAAGGAAAGGTCAGCTCACCTAGCTTCTTCCAGCATGGAGAAGACAGGACTGGAGGGGTGAGGCCTTTTCTTTCCAGCCATGGGTGAGTTTTGCCAGAGGTCGTATTGCTTCTCTCTCAATCCCATGCTGTGGCTCTTTATTTTTAGTCTGGATGCTGGCTATGGGCAATCATGATTGCAGTCTCTCAGAGCACTGCTTCGGGTGACATTCATCTGCAGAATGTTGAAACATAGGGGAAATAATTTTAAGCAGCAGCTGCAAGACATTTTTCACCCCAAAGGACGCAGAAAAAGCAGCACAACTTTGAGCCATGAGAGTTCAGCTGAGGATAGGAGCCAACCCCTTCATCAAGCTAGCACAAATCCCACAGGCAGACAGATCTGTGCAATTTCTGAGCAAATAGAGTTAGTCTTGATCTGCTATCTGAAGAGTGAATTCAGACTGGGATCAGCTCCTGCTCTGACATTGGCTGAGTTTGCCCTCTGGGGCCAAAGTAGCACCATGGCCTTCCAAAGCTGTGGTGGCTCTCCTCATCCCATGGCCTAGGCTCGGCACAGATGAGAGCAGCACAAAGAGTTGTAGTGCACAGGCAGCTGAGGCATCCTCCTTGGGGCTGGGGTGGAGAGCTGCCACCCAAATGCCCCCTTCCACCAGGTTTTGAACATAGAACCTGCCAGTCCATCCATCCCAGGCTGTTATTTTTCACAGAGAGCCAGACACATGTATTTACAAACATATATACATCAGCATTTTTGTAACCCAGCATTTATAGCATTCAAGACTCCTCCCTAAGCTAAATCTGACATAATAAGCCATTCTTACACTCAGAAACATTAATGGCATACATTAGAATATGAATGAAGGCTTTTGCTCTTTGTGCCATGGAAAGCAAACTTCAGCCTGCATCTGTCTCGTTGCACTATTTTGCACTTGCCCATGGGCATTTGGGCAGCACATGCATTGCTCTGAACCACTGTAGGATTCTTTCCTTCTTGTCAGTGTCAGCTGCAGGAGAACTTGGAGCGCTGGGGTGGTTGGGGGGAATTGCAGGCAAAGGCACTGGAGCTTTACTGGCCGTCATGCAATCTTGTCTGTCTCCCCTAAAGCAACCAGGTCCCAGCCTGAGCAAAAGCACCTCTGTGCAAGCAAGTACAGGTTCAAAGTGCAAATAAATACGTGCTTGAGGGCTCCCTGTGGGGATGGAAGGTGAGAAAAAACAAAGGCAGAGACTTGGTAAACATACCCAGCCTGTCTGGAAGGAAGAACGGGTTTGCATGGGATGGGGAGCTGGGAGAACATATCATCACTCTGCTTTCTGAGCTCAGGCAAGCTGTCTGGGTATCCAACCTTCTCGCAGACAGAAAGCACAGATCTAATTGAGATGGGAGGGAGGTCTATTTAATTAATATTTGTTAAGTGTTTTGACTTAGACGTAGCCTAATTCAGTCATCTCTGCACTGAGGCTTTCACAGATGTGCAGAAGGAAGACAGTGCTAATGTCAGCGAATAAGAAGCTACCACTCTCATGTCAATTCTAGACTCTTCTTCTGAATCTTACGTGGTGTCTGTATGGATATTCACACACACACGTGCATAAGTATCCAAACTCCAAATATCCAATCTCCAACTAGCAGGCGAGGGGCATCAAAAGGACAGTGAGCAAACTGGGGAGGGAACTACTGTTGCTGCCAGTAAAAGAAGGTGTCTATGGGGTGAAGACAGATATTTTCAGTTTTCCCATATGTAGGTCCATTCAAAAAAACTGAAGAAAAAAGATGAACACGTTTTTCTACAGAGGCAGGGGGGTCTTGGTATACAATTCCTTTTCAAATGGAGGCCCCAGCATGAAGACATTTTGGGGACCCAGGTTCTTAGAGGGAGAGATAGGGAGCTCCCGATCAAACCAGCAAAGGCTCCCTGTTGCATTCAGATGTTGACTGTGAAAAGCAAAGCAAGTGAAGTTTTACTTTGCTTGACTGAGCTTTACTATACCAGTTATTGTTTTGAGAAGTAGAGAGATACCTACTATATCTCCTGGGAAAGTGAGAAGCAGCTTGCTTTGGAAGAGGCTGCTGTTGCAGCGAGGTCCTCAGCATAGCTCTCTATTTTTGGCTCTATGTATTCACGTCTGCTTGAATTTCCCCTGCAATAACAGCTTCGTGATTAAATGGCTGGAATAAATGTTTCAGAGCATCTGGGGATGGGAACAAATGTAATTTTTCATTTGTTGATAGATAGTGGGGTAGCTATTGATTTATATAAGATATTAAATGCTCTGGAGCAGGACAATGAATATTATTAGTATTATAGAAGAGGAAATAGTTGCCTTGTTTTCCACTTTTAAGCACCTACGGGGAGAGTGCTACTCTGTTAATGTTAGACCATTTGAATGCTTTGAATTATTTAGGGATCTTCAGTACAGGCTGATGCAAGTGTAAAAGCTTTCCTAAGATAAATCAAATTTGTTAAAAAACCCTACATGTTCTTCCTTACAGCCCTTTATTGTTACTCATCTATGGTACTTGCCTAAAGGAAATACAGCCAAGCAGGGAGTTCAATTAAGAAATCTATCTATCTGCCTACCTACCTATACATCTGTTTGTCTTTCTCTCTCTTACTCGGTCGATGATATTACAATTGCCAGACATTACATTTTTATAATCTTTATTTCAAGCTAAGCTCTCATAAGCATCCTATTTCAGGCAGACTATATCATTACCCCCGTTACAGCAGAGCACTGGTTTTATAAAGAGACAGGCAAGAAAATTCAGTTAACACCTGAGCAAGTCCCTGTGGAGCAGAAGCAATGAGGCCCAGGGAGGGACTCATCTGTGTGGATTTTTTGACGCCTAACAACAGCCCAGCTCTCTCAGGCACTTCTTCAGTGGAGAAGCTGAGAGGGTCTCTTTTCTCTACTTAGTCCCTTATTTTCTCAAAAGCTGTAAGGATGGGATGTTGCTGAATCTTCACCCCTCTCACAAGCCTGCTTTGTGTAGAAAACCACCCTAAAAACAGATCCATAACCCTTGAATTGTGTTTGCGAGAGCAACCACAGCATACCCTAGAGGAGGACAAGGAAGAGGTCTGTCATGGCACATGCTTGCCCCATCCCATCCCATCCCATCCCATCCCATCCCATCCCATCCCATCCCATCCCATCCTCAAAACACACCAGCCCACTCAATCTTTCTCAGGGGCAAAACAAAGGGCAGAAAAGCCTCTGACTTCCCCAGGGCCACCCTGTGACCTGCAGGGGAGGTAGGAGGCAAAGCCAAGGATCTCCTGCACATCCTTCCTTCATCACACCATCCTCACTGCTCACTCCATGGCCTCAGTAACCCCTTCTTCATCGTCCTTGGCTGCTCCCCTCCACAGTATTTATTTCCAGGTAACTCCTTCTAGCAGGGGTTTCCCAGCCCTTTTTTTTTTTTCCTTTTTGAGGCTTCCCTGTCTTTTCTAGATCTTCCACACAGCAGCTATGGTTCATCACAGAGCTTGCTTTGTTGGCAAACTTTTGCAATGTTTTATCTTTTTTGTTGCTGCAAAACAAAATGCTTCTCATACTTGTGTCCTCTGGTGATGGGTATGTTTCAAATACATCGCTGACACGTTCCAAAGTGTAATGGGAGACATTTCTCTCTGCATGGCATATAAGCATTGATAGATAGGGGCTGTAACTGCCTACCAACGTGAGCATGCTGGAGCTTTCCTCCTGGACAGCATTAGTGCTCAGTAAGGCCTCTTTTCATCCCTTTTAGCTTTCTGTTTGGGTCTTTAATTAGGGTTGTTCAATACTTTTTTTGGCAGAAAGTAGGATATCAAATGCACACAGGTCTCTAAACCCAAAACTGCTTTCTACGGACAACGTTCACAGTTTCTCAAAGGGGAAAGAAAACACCGGGCTCAGAACTAAGATGAACTGAATCCTTCTCTGTTTGAAATAAGAATGCCTGCAAAGCTTAAACAGCTGCTTTAAGGCCCTACCTGCGCTCTCATTCCCATCATTTTTTCAAGTCAGTGCTAACGTTATCTGAGGACAAACACAGCTATCCTGGTTGAAGATGGGTGCATTTCTATTCAGTTTAAGGTCCTGCCCAACCCGGCCAGCCATCAGGCCCACAGCCCAAATTACCTCTTGTCAGTAACGCGGTGGTGAACAGCTTGGATCATTGCACATGCCAGGCAAAAATGCATCTTTGACACAGCCAGGAAGCCATGTGCAGTGCTGTGCAGGAATACAGGCACTGTGTGTGCGATGATCAAATACTCATTGTGACTTGACTGTGAGCAACTCATGAAGAAACTACGAATGCATGAATGTTCATGAAAACTGTGAAGTTGGCAATTACAAACCAAGGAATTCAAGGCAATCGCGTGTCTCTCATAGATCAGTTGTAACCGAATTATAGGGCTATAACGTGCTGGAAATGTGCTTGCTTATTTGATTCCTAAGTGCCACCTTAATGTTGTTTTTTCATCACTGATTCAGAAACAGCAGCCAACACTATCAATTTCTCTAATGTGTTAGCATACCATGGGATGCACTGGGCTAGACAATTCCGGGAAATGTTCAGAACAAAGATTTGTCCCCATTTTATCTCAAGACCTAACACATACACACTGAAAATTTTGGCAAAATGCGGAAAAAACATTGCAGCGAAAAATGTTCTGGAGGAGTAAAGAGTGAAAGAATTTTGGAATTACATTCAAGATGCCTTTTGTGCTGCATGTTGCCCTTCCAGAGGTAAAATTTCCACAAGCTTTTCCATGCAAGTTCATTTATTTTAAAAGTCATAGTAGCATGTAATTCTCCTTCCAATATAATGCAGGCCAATATAAAGCAACATTGAGTCACCGCATAATATTTGATATTTAGTCTGTCTGTCTAGCTAGTAAGCAATTTCTCTGCAAACGAACAACTTCTGTATCTGCACAGCACCATAGGTCTCCGTATGTTTTGATTCAAACTTTTCCATCTTCACCTTCCCTTTTGTTTGCAAGTCAGGGATATTGATGCTTTCTATTTTCTGTCTTTTCCCTTGTTTTAAAGGTATGTCAACAGAAAAAAAGAAGTCGTCTCCCTTAACATATAGCACAGCTCCATCTCTGATCCAAGTTCATTAATAAAAAATAAAGATTTGTGATTATTGCAGACGAGTGCCTAACAATGCCTCGTATGTGCTACTTTTGCATGTAATTAAGAATACACTTCTCACATCGTGTTTCTTACAGATGCAAATAAAGTCCACTTCCTCCCCTCCCCAAAGCGTTTGGGAATATACTTTCTTCACACATGCTTTCACATTTTTTCCAGTATCTTACATCCCTTTGACCTAAATACTCTCCAGAAAGACACTGTGTCTAAGGTCAACGAAACAGGAAAATGAAACCCTGAGAGCAGCCACAGAAAGTGCCTTTATACTCACCACTTCTTCCAGCAGCAATGGTTAAGTTTAGCAGCAATCTATTATTAAAGAGACCGGGACACTTCAGTCTAGAGAGAGATGGCTGGGGCCAAGGTGGACTACGGCAGTGTACAGCCACAAATGGCTGGGAAAGGCATACAGAGAAGAGATATTTGCTATTCCTGGTGGTGGAAATGGGATACCCAGTGAATTAATCAAGGAATAGATTTGAAACAAATTGAAAGAAATCACCAGCACAGTCTTACTGTGGGAATTTGTTGCTGCAAGACATTTAGATGGCTGAAGTGTAAACAGGTTTGAAAGTTTATTGCATAAATTCAGGGGGAAAGACTGGTTAAGTAGAAACGTATCCACAAATGTCATGGAGAAGATGACCACAGTGGGGTTATTTACTGCTTCTCCTCCTTTTACTCAGTGCCCCGTAGCTTGCTTAATTTTATTTTATTTTCGGTTGGCCAGGCAATAAATTTAAAACAAACAGATGTAATTAAGCCTTGCCACTGACAGCTAGAGGGTGCTGGGAAGGCCAAAAGCGACGCGCAGTCCAAAAGTGATTGGGCAGATTGAGATCAGGAAAGACTCTCGAGAGACGTTGAAGACAACGTTATGAAGACATCCTTCAGCTCAGACTATCAGAAGCTGGAAGCCACTACTGGGGGAAGGATGAGCTCGAATTTGCCCTTTTCTTGCACATTTCCTGAAGCATCTGCTCTTGACGGCTGCCAGAGGTCTTTCTGGGCGATTTGGTCTGACCCCATTGGATGCTTTGTGGGTTTCTATCCAAATGATCAGTAGTAAAGTGGCGTTTGGATCATCCTTAAAACAAAAGTGATGCTGAAAGGCAGTGGAACACAGAGGCAGGTTACAGCCGTCCCCTACCACAGCTTGCTTGCAGGCTGGGAGGGTTGGCAGCACATCTCGGTGCGCACTGAGAGCCTCAAAGACCTGGTCAGTGAGCTCTACAAAAATCTCAGTTGACCTTTTTCTTGGTGCTTTCAGCTGAAAGTTTTAGCTGCAGGAATTATACAAAGGTGGTGAGAGTTGCTACGGCTGCGTTAAATCTTTGTGAAAAAGCTCAGTTTAGAGGCATCTTTCATGTAAAATGGCTGTAAGAGACATTAAACCTGTCCCACAACTCCAAAAAAAGCAGACCAGGTATTTTTTAGGGTTTGGACCCACACTGCAGAGCCTGGGCTGAATGTTGTTTTCAGGGGTGTGGTGAGCATGTTTGTTGCTGTAGGAAAAAAGAGCAAAGGTGCACAGGGAATAGCAGAGCCCACCAGCAGAAGGAAGTTGGAGCAGAGTCTGAGGATTGTGTGTTTTTGGCAGATACCAGAGTCAGTTTTGGGTCAGGGTGCTGACCAAAGGAGGCTTGCAGTGAGGGACAAGAAATTGACCTCTTTTTTTGGTGCTGTTCCTCCCGTACTTAAGGAAGCAGGGTTTTGTGCAGTCTTCCAAACAAACAGAATTTCAGCAGAGATACCTGATTGCATCACCTCTTCACTGGAATAAGCAAGAAGAGCTTGAATTCTCATTAACCGCGCAGCCTAGAGGGATAGCAAGGCATTTTACAGAAACCAGCGAGGCAGGCGGGGTGGCCCCGGCCTGTTTGCATGCAATGCAGTGTCTGCACTGATCACAGTGAGATTTGGCTTCTCATTTCTCAGTGCCTGAGCTTCCAGCGGTAAAAGGGAGATGTTGCGTACAGCACCACGCTGCAATGAGAAATGCTCTCTGTTTTGGAAGCAAGCCCTCTGATGTGGCATTGAAAAATGCATGCAAATCTCTGCATACACCGCTGCAAATCTCTGCATAGCAGAGGGCATCTCACAGAGGTGAGGGAGGGAGTGCTTACAAATGGGAACTCCTGAAAAGCAGTGGTTTTGGGAGCTGTGCCATTTAAGTCATTTTTTTCCCCTGCAAACAGAAAGGAAAAAAAGAAAAGCCCTCCTCAGCTTTGTAACAGAGACAGTCACTGTCGCTCCCTACTTCTGGGCTTCTCGTTTTCCCTTCTAGTGCATAATGGGGAAGCATGTTAGGCCCAGAGCTCAGATGTGGGAGTCTGCGAGAGAGCGGCAGCTCTGAGACGGTAAGCAGAGGTGACAAGTTCCTGGCAATATTAAACATTAACACCGAATATTTTGTTGGTATTTAACTCCAGGACGTCTCATGCTCTGAGCAGAAGCAGAACATCCCCCTCACCCCCTCTGCTTTGTTCTTCCCTCCTCTGCTCTGTGCATGCAGCAGGCAGGGCTGCGAGCTGCCAGCTCCTCCAGGCTGAGATGGCTCCATACACATAGAGAGGGCGAGCTGGTAGAGAGGGGGCAGGAGCTAATTCTGGGCTCTGGGGCTGGAAGATGGGGAATTCCCTGTGTATGACGTGGGCGTGCTAAGGTGTATATAGACACATAGCCCTCAGCACTCACAGTTTAGGTTGACCGACACATTTCAAGAGTACCCACTGCTGCCCTGAGCAGGAGCTAGGCCAGGCATCAGGATCGTGGAATGGGAATGCATCCTTCTTCTTCTCCCACTCCAAAATCCCACACCGTGCAGGGTGATGAGGAGCAGGGGAGGAAACGATGGAGCTGACATCCCTTCACGCAGCAGGAAACGTAGACAAGGGTGCATGCACCAGTGGGGCTGTCTCCAGCTGTGCTTCTGCTGAGCTCGCTCTTTGCCACCCGATAGCATCTGGGGAGCTGGCTGTTGCCTGTTGAAGGAGAAAGATGCATGCAAATGCAGACACCTCTGCAAATTTCTACTCATTGGCTTCCCAGCTGCAAGTGGGAAGTCAGGGTGGTCTGGGGAGCAGCGTGTTGCTTACTCACCAAAACACACGGGCACTTGGAGACCCTCCTGCATCTGCTCCCTGGCAGTGCAAGAAGCCTCTGTCTGCTGACATCCCTCCCCCCAGACCTGCCATCCACCTAGGCATGCTGTGTGCTCTGTGTGAGACACACTTCTGCTTGACCAGCAATGCTTGAGAGGCGTCCATGCTCAGTAACTTGCGAGCCATGAAGCAGAGCAAGCTCCAACTCGATGAACAAGGCTGATTGGCATCTGACTGTGTAGCATATGTTAAAATGGATGCACCAGAGTCTGCACCAACCTTTAGGCTAACTAGTTCTGAAAGCTCACCTCAGAAAGTTGTTAGCCCATTTCTATCTCCAGCTTCTGCACGTGCTATGTGTGCCCCTAGGACTTTTGCTTGGCACAGCCTGATTTACATTGCCTCTGCACTCGCAGCTGTGCAGCCCCAGCTTGAAGGTGTTGCTTGCCGCCCAGGGCTGTGTTGCTGCAGCCAGGATCCAGCCCACTGCATACAGCATCCTCTCCAGCTTGCCTGCTGTGGTCTTTAATTCACCTTTCCATTTGCACTGTTGTAAATCAAGATTAACCCCATTAAGTCAATGGGCACACACTGGCATAAAAGCGGTGTAAGTGGGAGGCGAACCAGATCCAGCCTCTTTATGGAGATGTTACCTGATTATTTACTATGCTGTTAAGTAACACGTGCTATCCATTGCAAACTTAATAGCAAACAGTAATGTGGTGTTGCTGAGATACACAGCAATTTACTGTTATTATTTGTACATTTTACAGCATTTTAAGGGAACAATTTTTTTTTAAGTAGGTGTGTTTGTGCTGTCTCTGGAATACAAAAGCTCACTGTTACACTGTTTTGTTTCTCACAGATTTTGTTTGTCTTCTGGCTCCTTTTGGGGGATGAGGGCTCTGTTCTGAAAGTGAGCAAGATTTCAAGGAGAGAAAACACAAAAATGTTCACCCCTTGAAGGATGGATGCTGAGCAGTGGTGACATCGTGTGATGCCTGTGGCACACTGGGGACAGATACCTGACAGATACCTTTCCTGGCATATTTTGGTGGTGGCCGCTGCCTGAATGAAAATGTGTGTGTCCTTCAGGGTACTTGGCAAAGAGATAAGGGCCTAGTAAATGCAGCCATGTGGCTCTGGCTTCTTTCCTCCTCACTTTCCGTGGCTGGTAGCTCTGCGTCTTGCTGTGCTCACACAGCAGGTCCTGGCTGCCTTGGTTCACTGAGGGACAGGGGACAGGATGCTGTGGTTGTGAGGGAAGCAGCAAGGAGCCTGTCCCCAAATCACCCCTGGGGGTGATTCAGCAGTGGAGCAATGGGATGGCCCTCAGGGGGAGGTGGTGGTGGCAGCCATTGCTCTTGTTGCCCTCAGGGTTAAAGCACTGGCAGGGACAGAGGAGCTGGCCATGGGGATGGGGTCAGAGCATTGAAAAGCTGCGGTGTGGGACTTGTCTGCAAGGGGCACATCTGTAAATAAATTGTGGTGGTTAACCCAGCAAGAGCTGGTGTATCCTTTAGCTCACACTCAAAGTGCAGAGAGCCACCAATAAAGGGTTGAATCGCTCAAATTATTTTAAATTCACACACATTCTGAAAAACCGCTTCTTTACATTTTTTAACCCAACAACTTAGAGCACAGCCTCTGAAACATCAGTGCTGCATCCCCGAGACCATACCTGCAGAGCTGACATGCATTCCCCTCCTGAGCATCCCCACTGCTGCCAAGCTGTATGCTAAGCTGGTTGGAGGAACTGGTTTGGTTGGAAATTAATGCAGATAACCACAGTGAGTGGTTTCCAGCTGCATCGCTCCACTGCATGGGGGCCTGGAGAGCCTGGGGCAGAGCAGTGATGCTCCTCACCCTGCTTGTTTTTCCCTAGGTGCAAAAAAAATATCGCTGTTTGGAGGCGATGGATCCCCACATGTCCCTTAGAGGGACTCTTGTAGGAAGCGCAGGGTCAAATTCACATGCTTTTCCTGTCTCTTCACTGCATGTTTGTCCATTGAGGGGCTCACGTGCAGGCCAGCAGCCTGGTGTCTGCCCTCTAAAGCAAGAGGGAAGCAGCAACGGCACAGGCCACCATGTTGCCACTCATACTCTGCCTCCTCAGATTCATTGCGCAAAGCTAACTGGGTCATTTACTCTCAGTAGCAAGGTTGTTTTTCTTCCCCCTCAAGTAAAACTGGCTTTTATGTAAATAATTTTTGGACCAGCTGCACTGAACTAATTATCTGGGTCATTCAAATTTCTGCTTCTGGAAGTAATTATGGCCTTTGGGAGTATACTGTATAATACCGATTTATGATTGGAGACTGAGAGCCTTCCTTATCTGCATGAAGAGTATAAAGCAAAGTTAGCAAATCTTCCTTACATCCTCAGGGCCACAGAGCGCTCTTCTCCTGTGCACGGAGCTCCCATTCGGGCTAATAAGCATCTCCCTTCTCCCCTGCTTCCGCGCACATACTGAGGACTCTTACTCTGGATATACATCCTCAGGCTCTCATCTGTCATTTGGGATGGTGCTCCAGCATCCTNTTTTTTTTTTTTCTGTCAGAAGCTTTGTACCCGATTAGCTCTTTACTGGAGCGAAATAAGGAGGAAACTTTATAGAAAGGAGCACGAGGAGATAAGCCATGTGGAAGGCTCGTTCCGTGGACATCAGCCATGGGGCTGCTCCAGGCTTGGCAGGGCTGCACAAGGAGCACGGAGCTGCTGTACAGCCACCCTGAGCTCTTGATCCCCCTGCCCGCTCCCATGCTGAGGAAAGCTCCTTTTACTCTGAGCATTAGGCTTCTGCTGAGAACAAGGACCAAAAGCTCTGAGCTGAACCAAAGCTTTGCAAAAACAGGGCAGGAGAGGCCTAGAGACACAGACCAGATAGATTCACAGAGTGGGCAGAAAGTGAATACATTTGGTATGTCTCTTTCTTTTGAAAATTAAATAACAAGATTCATATTGAATATAAAATCAGTAGTAACTTATTTGTACATTACTTGTCATAAAGATAAAAACTAACACACAGACTCCAACAACTTTAAACTTCTTGAGCTTGTCTTCATAGCTGTACCTCTCAGTAACCTTCCTTGACATAGACTCCTTAACCTTTATTCATCTCAACTACCTTATCCCTTTCTAACTACACCTAAAACAAAGAAACTATAAGGCAGTAAAATGGACATCACAGAGCTCAACTGCTTGTGTGGCACAGCCAGCTATAGTTGGGGTCCAACTTCACTCTCTGAGCAGAAGGCTCTATCTGCTCCTTCGTGCTGCTTCTGGGCCCAGAGCTATGGCCTTCTGGCCACAGTCAAGCACCCTCAGGTGTTGCCACGGTAAACATGATTAATGGCAACAGCAAACAACAATGCTTCCTAACTTGAAAAATGAGCTGTTCCATTAACGTGTCAGAATGTTAAAAATGAAATTTAATGAAAAAGAAATGACAGCTTAGTATATGATGATCAGAAATAGATCATAGATAACATTTTAAACTAAAATTTTCATTTCCTACTGGGCCACGGTTAAAGAAGGAGATGGAAAATGCAGGTTTGCCAGTAAGCACACACACTTGTTGAGTTTTCCTATAGTGTCTTGAAAAAGCAAGCACCCTAAAAAAACCCAAATCCTACTGAATCATTTGAGAAGAACGGCATTTGTATTTTCTGATTCCAAGCTATTTTTTCTTTAGAATTTTCCCTCTAAATTACAGCTCATGGATGTCTAAAAACACTTGGTGTTTTAAACAAACCCAAAACTTCCATTCCAAGAGAAGAAAAACCCCACCTGATCTGAACTGAATATATATGATTTTTATGATTCACCAGAAGGTGTTGAATTTTTTTCTTTTTCAGCATGATTGAAAGCAGCTCCTCTCTTGCTTTATCTTGATTTTTGGGACTGGCAGCATGCCAAAACCTCATTTGCCTAACTGTAGAAAGCATCATTAGTCATGAATGCGGTTGGATGGGGAATAGCTCGAAAGTTAGGTGCTCCAGAGATCAATATTAGACCTGATCTTATTTAACATTCTCACTAATGATCTGAGAGTATGTGTGCACTCTATATTAATTGTATTCATTGATGCCACTCAGATTCAGAGGGGTTGTGAACCCCAGTGGGGAGAACGGGAGATTGGATAAACGGACAGAAAATTAATATCTTTTCAAATCCATCCAATTAAGGATGTTCATTTCAAAAAATGCTAGTTAATAGAGCTGAGGAAAATAGCTCAAAATGCAGATGTTAGCTAAAGGGAAATATTCAACAACTGTGTTCAGAAAAGCACTGGATACCGGTGGGCAGCAAACTGGAAAGGAGCCTGGAGAGCAGTGTAAACGCAAAATGCATCTTGTGTTTGGGCTGAAAAGTTACTTAAAATCACTTCAAAAAGGAGTAGGACAAACTTATGGGGAAAAGGTCACCAAAGGTCATTCACACTCAAAACCCCATGTATAAGCACCGTTTCTGGAGGTGACTGCAGGCTGCCAGATGCCACCAGGGAAGGCACTTATTCCTAATTTTGTACTTTTTTATGTGCTTTCTTAATTCATCTGCTGCTGGCCGCATTTAGGGACACTCAGCAAAAGAGAGGAGCAGCACTGAAGATCAGTGGAAACGTGTAAATGAGGTCATCTGCGGCCAACAGCAGGGCAAATTACAAGAGAAAATTCCCAATTTTGGGACCTGTCAGGCTCACAAGAAGAAACCTTAGCCTTATATGTCCAGGCCATTACTGGAATCTTATAAAAGCAGAGGTGATATTTTGTTGGCTACGATATGGGAAAAACATCTACTCTTGCAGGTAACCGGCCTAATAGGTCTTCTCCGTATTAACCTCTCCACGAGTTGCCTTCTATCTTTGGTTTTACTAGAAATCAATGAGCTCATCTAGTCAATGAAGAACAGTACATATAGATTGAATTCAGCTCTGTGTGACTCTTTGAAGTTCCCAAATGTCAACTAAAACATCACAAAAACTTTTTCAAGAGTATTTATTGGCTCATCATTTATAATGAGACCACTACACAGAGTAAAAGACACAGATCATAATGTCTCTAACAGATGTGTCTGGAACACTTATGCGAGTCTCGCGGTAGGACAATAGCCAGTATTTATTAGGGATATATAAATGGTAGCTGAGGACAAGAATCAGTTTTTCAATGAGCATGGAATGACTGCTCACTTAACTTTTCTTAGTTTGCCTCCAGGACTGCTTTAACAGCTTTAAACAATCATCAAGTGGGGCTTTTTCCCCTCATTTTTTATTTTTTAGTTCTTAGTTACTTCCAAATATCCTTCTTTTCCTTCTCTGGCATTTGAACCAAACCAAAAACTCCCCATCTCAAATGAATTGCTGTAATTTTCTCCGCAGGCCCAGACTTGATGAATAACTTTGTGTCACTCTGATGGTCACCTCCCCAACTCCTTCCCACGAGCTGATCGCACAGACATTGTCAGCACTGCTTGCCAGGACCCTCCATTAAAACCTCCATAAAACAATGCCAACATCCCTACTCAGCAGCACAACAGATGTGGGATAGGTCCCTTCCAGCCCCTACAGTTCTGTGATTCTGTTTGGACTTGAATTTACTGATCATTTGGAGTATCACCATCTGCAAATCTGCAGCACGCATCTGGGGCTGGGACATCTCACAGCCTCGCAGCATGAAGGCCCTCTGCCACATCCCCACAGTGCTGCTCTTTGGTCAAATCCTCCTGTCTTCTTCCACTGCAGGTTCTGCACTGTATGTGCAAAACTTCCACTCCTACAGAGGGAAGCGTGCCAGATATCTGCGAGGGCCGGGAGGCTGCAATGATTGTCTGCAAGGCTGCTTCCTCCGCATGCCCTGCATCCACTGCTCTGCCTTCTGTTCTTCTGCAGTCACTGGGGACAGCTTTTAAATTGCAAGAGATTCTGAGATTGCTTAGAACTAGCAGTAGGTCTTTATCATCATTAATCTTTCATACATCTTAAGCCTAAAATAAATGGTGTGGCAAGTCTGAATGTCAGGAATCATGGGCTGTGGCAGTTTTGTTCACAGACATTGTATATGTGCATTTAGGAATGTGGTTGGCAAATCTCCTCTATTATTTGTTCTGGCTGCACATTGTTTATACTTCTCTTCCTGTTTTTGGAAACAGAAATTACTGTCTCAGTGGCTAGATAAAATATTTCTCTTACAAAAGAAAGCACTGGTTGAAAAGAAGCACTTTCGTCGTTTTCTTTCTTGCAGCAAAGGAGAAGAGAGATTTCTGGGATCTCTCACATGAATATTTCATGAACTACCTGAGAAAGGGTTTAAAGAATGAATGGCTGAGAACAGGAGGTAGCGCGGTATGGTGGACTAACTGTGCCCCAGGAGGGAGCTAGCCTAGGCTGCATCCTTCCACCCACCCACGACAGACTAGGTAGGCCCAGCTCCTAGCAGCCAGTCTCACCTTCTCCAGAGAGGCTTGGTGAAGAGGTGAAGGCCCAAGGAATAGGTAACAGCCCAGCTTGAAGCAGGCAGGGCTCCCTAGCTGGACTAATAACCCCGAGGTGTGAGGGTAGCTGGCTCTTATCAGCAGAGCATCTCAAAGTACCCTGCAATGGAGATCACACCATCCCTGTGCACCATGTTGGGCAGACTGAGGCAGATGGAAAACCTCCTGCTCCCAAAGCAGCCAGGGGAGGAGCGCAGTGAGGGCTCCTACCATGTTTGTTTTTCTTTTCAGAAATATTTCACTCATCTCCCATGTCCCTACTTTATGGGCCTAACTAATGGCTCACCTAGGCCACATGCCTTAAATCCAAATTTCTCCTAAGGACACAGGTTATTATGTCATTGTTGTCCATTGTGATGGTGTTGGTGATTGTCAGTATGGCTGTTGTTCTCACATGTTGTGACCCGGTGACCAAGGGAAGGTAAAGTGCCCACAAAACTGCCTTCTTCTCCCTGAGATCTGTGCACAGCAATTGGCATTGAAACGGCAGCTGAATGACACAAAAATTGACAGAGGTCTTTTTGTTGTTTTTTTTTGTTGTCACCTCAAAAGCCGTGGCCAATACTACAGGGAAACTGAAGGAATGATTGTCATTGCAAAGACTGAAGCATTTAAAAGCAGTCTGAAAGCAAGGAGTGCAGGTTGTGACACAAGCATAACTTATCAGTGTAATAAGCCAAGAAATATGCATTTGTAGAGCAAAGTTTTACTGCACACAGTATCTCTGGCTTCCTGATGTCAGAGGTGAAGTGTGCAGACTTCCCCTTCCTTAGCTCGTGCCCAGATGATGAGGCATGGCAGTGCACCCGCGGCAGCCACTAACAGAGGTCATTCCACTCGCTGTGTCAGGGGACCTGCTCCTTCCCCACTGTCAGAGGGGAAATGCTCACTTCCGGACCTCTTCCAGTGCCCAGAAAGCACCAGCACATCAGGCCAGACAAAAAGGCAGTAATTTATACAGAAAATGTCTGAACCTGCAGTCTTCCTTCTTCTCCCTTGCTCTTCAGCCACACAGGAAACGCTGGGTGAGGAACCCAGCAGCCTGTAAAATGGCTGGTGTTTCTCTAGAGGCCGGGAGAGAGGAACAATTTGGGATCTCCCTCACTTGGGTGGCTGGAGATGGAAGGCTGCAGTCAGCATAGATGCCTGGTGAACCATGATTTCCAAATAAAATGTGTGGGATGGTCACAGAGGAGAGTCAGACATATAATTTCTATCGCAGAGAGAGATAAAGAAGATGCAGCATTTCCTTCCTCAGCCTATCTCGCCCTCACAAATGCAGGAGCTAGTTTGTCTTTATTTTAGTCTTTTCAACAGTAAGTCTCTAAGACCAAAAGCTTGGAAACTAAACAGTCTGCCTCCTGGGAAATTTCCAATGGCAATCATCCCTTGGGCTTCCCCATGCAGCTGGCCATGACTTTGAGGTGACATCCATCCTTGTGGCAGTGTTGTGGCCCTCTCCTTCTCCAGCTCGGTTCTGATCACAATGCCACATCAAGCAGACCCCAAGCCAGCAGCTTCCCTGAAAACATTCCCTCTGACTTCAAAGCACTTTGGGTTCAGCCTTAGCCAGTGGTCAAACACCGGGCATACCGGAGCAACCAAAGCAACCAGTACTCACATCCACAGCTGCAGGCACACCTAAAGATAGTAGAGATGCATGCTTAATGCATTTGGGCCAAAATCACTCCAAACAACGCAATGTGTTTTTGCAATGTCTGCACACCTATTGTACTAAGCTTGCTTATCCAAGAGTTTATTGCAGGCTCAAACTGGAATATGTAATGAGCAAGTAGCTCCTTGTTGCTCCAGAGGCAACTGGGAACTGTGCATAGCTTGTGCTGTTCTGCATCTGTCAGCTGAAGAGAGATCCCAGCAGCAAGGCATGGCATCGGGGTGCAGTTTGAGTTCCTGATGTGCTTATGTGGATGTGCACCAACAGGGTTACCTGCAAGGATGTGTATGTTGTACCTTCATATACACGTATGCATAGAAATATGCATATATATATATATTCAGCTATGAAAATCATATTCCATGCAGAAAACTGTTGTGTAACAGAAAGGGGCATTGCACACGCAGATGCTTCAAATCCCTTTGCAAGAGGTAATAGATTGTAGACATTCATCAAGTATGTAATACTGCTGGGCACAGTGCTGTTTGTGATTTCGAGGGGTGCAAAAGGGAAGAATTACAATAAATCTGGAGATATGTCATTCTAGCTCTATTATAGAAGAGGCTGAAGTAGCTCCATAGCAGGTTTTAGACTCTGAGGAATTCGGCTCAGAGTCCCGGTGGAGCCGAAATGAGATAGATTGTTTTTGTTTATTTATTTTCAGGATAAAAAGTTCTCTTTGAGCTTTCAGCAAACTTTTAGAGGGCGTTTTGGTTGTTGGCAAAGAGAAAAAGAAACAAGTGGTAAAAAACAGTCACCCTTTCACTCCCTTGCTCTGACGTAAAACTGTGGTATATCAAAACGCTTGTCTGCTACACAGCTGTGCACCAGGGAACTTTGTGCAGAGTTATTTTCCCTGGGAAAAGTTGTGAGGCCGGGGTTTAGGTCTGCATTAAAAATGCAATCATAGGGAATGAGAGATGTGCATTGCATCATTGTACATTTTGGAATTTATGAAGATGAGGAAAAGGAAGGCAGTAAATGTGATGTGTGAAGACTAAGGCATGTTAAATGTTTTAATGACTTTGTTTTCATTGCAAGGTACATTTGTCTACATCTACTGACAGTTTCTAGTGTGCAGGTTCTGCCAGATATTGCTGGTAAAATTGCAAAATTGTTTCTCTTTTTCTTCCAAAGGAAACAGGTTTTTCCATTTCTTTCCCACTAACTTGGAATTCCCGTGTTTTGCTGTTTCTATTTGTTCCTGAGTATCAGCAAAATTCCTTCAGCTTTCAAAGTTGACACAGGAGGGCTGAATGGAGCATGTTTCTTATTTAGGAGTGGCTTGAGTCTTAGGAAACGGGGCGTGCTGAAAGATGTCTCCACTAACCTGTTCAAACAAACCGATCCAAAGGTTAGTACAGGAAGGTTGGTTCCTTTTAAACTTATCAGTGGGCAGGGGGCCTTAAAGAATTAGCACAGGGAGGAGGGATTTTTAACATGATTTTAGATCCAACAGATTTTCCTAGTCTATTCTCCCCAGGAGAGATGTTGGATACCAGTCTGCGCACAAAGTCCAGGCCAGGAGTCAGGACACTTTTGCTCTGTTCCCAGTTGCCACAACCCACCATGCAAACCTGGCACAGCCAGTTAACCTCTCTGTTTTCCATCTGCAAAAATGCAGATGCTTTTGAAAATGGCCAAGTGAGCCAAACTTCAGGCACATTCAGGGGAAGACAGCTGCCAACTTCAAGAGCAGGCTTAAAAGTCTCAGAGTTGTGCTGAGATGTTTGTAAAGATCTCTGAGCTCCTCAGGTGGAAGATGATCTGCAGATAAAGAATTTCAGTGACAACTCCTAATAAACACCTATTAATCCCCCTCCTCCCCCAATTTTCATTTCAAAGTAGTAATAAGAATGAGATTTAAAGTAGGTATCGAGTGGTTGAGAAAGCCAACCTTTGACTCTGTGCCTTAGAGCAGTGCCTGGGGCAGGCAGTAATTGTGCAGAAAGGCACTGATAGCATGTCTTCTTATTGCTTAAGAAAGGTGCTTTTCCAATTTGCTTTGTTCACTGGGTTGCTGTACCAGACTCCAGATCCACGGCTATAAATACAGCAAGCTATATATAAATACACACACATACACACACACACACAGGGGTGATGACTCAGACACATTATCAGCACGCTATAGCCCAAGTCAGTGTAATTGAAAAAAAAAGAAGGAAGAAAAGAGAATTCAGTATTTTTAATAAATAGGGCCTGATCTGAAAATCACTTTAATGGGCTTTACTCTTATAAGCAATCAGACCTACTGAGAATAGAGTGGCTCACAAGAGAAATTTGGGCTAGCTCTGTAAATTGGCCTGCATTATCAGCGGAGTTAGAAGATACATATCATATTGATATTTCCAAGATTAGAAAAGAAAATGAGACTGTAGAAAATTTATTCCAATTTTCAGAACTGAACATTTTCATTATTTATTACCTGGGGGTAAAATTTCCCACTGTGCAGAGTTGTCATGTTTGGACTACATATCCATTCAGTCTCTTTGCAATCCTCAGACTGACTGAAGAATTTGTGGAGGTTTCCTGTACACTGAAGAATTTCAGAGAACTTAGAAACACTCACTGAACTGCCCACAGGAAACTGGATCTGCATCCCATCCATCACATGGAATGGATGGTGGATGAACTTCAAACTCCTTCAATCCAGCATGTGGGGTCACATGTAGTGCTTTGTTTTCTTAACTTGATTTAAGGATAATTTCTGTCATTAGGGGCTCGGTGTACATATTTGTGATTATACATTTATTATATACCACCAACCACCTCTGAGTATATAATTAAACCCAATGTTTCTTTACCAATATTTCTGACAACAAAACTCTATGTGCAAATAGTCACAGGAAACGGATGTTAAGAGCTATAAATACATTCAAAATGAATCAATTTAACAATATAAATGTGTTTCTGAAGTTGCTTTCCAGATCTTGTAGGTAAACCATCAAGAAAAACACGTTGGGCCACATCCACTATTTTATAATGTTCTGAAACACAAAGATTTACATTTTCTATTCTTATTTCTGTGAGCAAAGAGTTCCTGGTTTTGGCTCTCAAAAGGCTCTTTAGGAGAAGCAGAGCTTATCATACTTTATGAACAACAGAAGAAAAATCAATCAATAACACTTTCCTGCTCCCCTCTTTAGGAGTCCTCAGATACGTGTTGTCAATCGAAGTTCCAAATAGATGTTTCTGAGAGCAAATATATGGCTTTAAAGTGCAGTAAAAAGATCCAAATTCTGTTCTCAGTTATACCAAAGTGAATCAGGAACGGTTTCATTGACTATACAAAGCATTAAGATATGAAGGTCAATAGATTTTCTAGTTTTCCTTAGTGCAGTAGACTGCAAAATTTGGCTTCACCTTTCTGTGTTCCAGTTTGTATCTAAATCTTTCAGGAACAAAAAGGGAGTATTTTTTGCCTGTGCAAATATATTTGCAGTACAATTCTGGGATAGCAGGAGAACCACTAAGTAGGTGGTGAATACCAGAACGGCTCTTCTTCCTGAGGAAAGGTGGAGGCAAAACCTACAGCGTAATAAGGAACAACCAGCAACGAATCGTTTTGCTAGAGAGTAAAGAAGAGAAGAAATTCCACAAACTTTGGTGGCGGCTGTCTTGAAGAGTGTGTTAGATGTTAAAATGCAATGTCTGCTTTTTGAAATACTCCTAGTGACCATATGCAGGTTTCTGATAGACCATTTAAGCAGCACTGCCATGAAACCATAGTCTACGTGTGTTGAATACATAGCCTGCAATGCATACCATAGAAATCACCCTGGGCATTGCCATACCCTCTCTGATTGATGGTGTTATTGCACTGACCCACAAGCCCAGGTGTGGTGTCTGCACAGCCCAAATGACAGCATTCAGACTGTACCAGCAGCCTGGAATTACTCATCTTTTATAAGGCCTCAGAGGAGACCTCCAGGCTGAGGGCAGCTGAGCCCTCATTTCCCAACACTTTGCTCCTCCTGAGAAGAACTAAGAATTTGGTGCAATGAGCAGTGGGCAGATTTGTTAGTCATCGTCTAGACTCATGGGTAAAAGTCACCATCCAGCAGTGTCTTATCAATGAGAGCAAAAATGGGCCAATCACTGGTTTTGAACTTAGATTCTAGAACCAGCTGAAGCACTGGGGAAGTGAATATATTAGTGGTATAACTTCAGATGATTCTGAAATAAGTGGTACTCTGTGGTTTGATAGATATATTAGAGAAGGTGAATCTTTTTCTATTTCTTCCCACTTTTTTCTGTTTTGACAAATGCATGGTGAGGGAGAATCCACGTTGCTTAGCAACTCCATAGGATGCAGAAAGAAATCAGTCAATAAAATTCTGAATTAAAGCTGCAATGATCCACAGAAATCTTTCTAGATAAAACCAGGAATATTTATATACTATCCCTCTTTTTCATTCTTATTTTTAATTTTTCCTGAAGTCACATTAGCTCTTTAAAATGAAAAATCATGGAAATAGGTCTTTCTGAGGTGGAAGAAAGGAAATGATTTATTGCAGGACTCTGAAAAGCAGTAACTCATTCTGAATCCTAGCAATGTTGATTATTTTAGTTGAGGTTCAATGTGAATTTAGCCATTTTGGCACACTAATCATTTGCGAGCCAGGCACGATTTCAGTCATGAGATCTGCCGGACTGGATCCTCCACTTGTCTGAATCCTCACTGATTTCAGTGGTATTATGCCTATTGCAGCTGGAGCATCTGGCGTTGCACCAACACCAACCAAAGACGCAGCTTGCTTGCACACAAGCACATGCATCAAACTCTCAGCAGCTGAGCTCAAGTGTGGTACTCCTAGCCTTAGCCCATGAGTGAGCACACAAGTCACAAGACATTGTTTCTGGTACCTGACCAGATAGGCAAACATTTTAAGTGTGTTAATTCACCAAACATGGAGGGCACTTCTACAAAAATTATCAAGATGGTCAGGATTCATGAACATTCCCATCAACGTCAACTGCTTTCTGAGGACTCAAAAGCAATGATAAACATGACTTCCTAGAAGTCCAAGAGGGACAAAATGAATTCTTTCAGTCACAAAACGGTTTATTAAGCCATGTATTTGTTTTTACTATTTGACTAGAATTCATCTGAGTTTTCAGTTACCCAGAACTTGGCCAAAGTGGTAAAATAACAGAGGAAAAGGACTATGGGAAGAAACTAGTGCTGTTTAATACAATCACAAATTGCAAAGCACAGCTCAGACTTTACAGTCACTCTTGGGAAACTGGAGCATTCAAGAGATAGAACAGACTCCTCTTCACTTTTTAGACCAACTATGGCTTCCTGTTCCAAGAATGGAGCAGACAGGAGAAAGATTTTTCTCTTCTGTTTCTCCTTGGGACATTTTGAATAATTATGATCACTGCTATAATAGTCATGCTTGGGTCCCCAGTTGCATTACGCTGTTTTAATAATTCTTCTCATTCCCCAGACAGCCTGAGTCTCAGGCCTGCTGTGTGTATCTAAACCTCTTAGTGGCAAAGAGGAGCCAGCAAGCTGATGTGGTTCTGATAAAGCAGCAGAGTCACAGGTGTGGACCCTCTGTGCTTTGTGAGGTCTTTTTGAATTTCATAAAAGAATCTGCAGAAGTGTATGTCTGTGTAGACCACGTTCCCCCAAACCACAGTTAAAAATACCCCTGCTCCTGCACGTCCCTTGAAGACGTAAGAACACCTTCGATGGGTCTTCTATGTCCTATGTGCATACTCCTGAATGTTTGTTCTAGTTTATTCTCTTTTATTTTTTTAATCTGTTTTCTTTCCTGTAGCTTTTACTTGCATGAATGTGAAAGATTACATCTTGCCATATCTTACAAGATATGTATGATGTTAAATTGATACATGTATACTAAAGAACACTATGCAGAATATTTTGTACAGCTTTATAGTGCATCTGTCATGTTTATATCACACAAAAAGTTGTGATATATGGAGAGGTTACTTCTGCTCTATGTGTATGCTATACATACAGCTATATATATTGCACAGATAAATGATGACATTATTAGAAATATGATGTGAACTACACTTAAGAAAAATCACTTCTCCTTGGTATCTGCTGATATTAAAGCAGTTCTGTAAGTGTAGCAGAAGAGTAAGAAGAATGAGATGCTTCAAGGGTTTTTTGTGTTTGCAGACCTTTGCAGGCTTGTCGACACAGAAGTTGTCTTTCCTGATGATTCTTGAGACAGATTCGCAAGGGACAAAATTCAGTGCAAAAGATTCCAGATAAAAAAGTTGAGATTTGCAGTAATTGTCAGTAATTGTTCCTTTTTTTTCTGCAACTAGTGATTTATTCTGTACTGGTTTCTTGTCTTCATGCTGTATAAACAACATTGCCTTATTTTTCTGAAGCAAACCTATTGGAATATCTTACAAAACCAAGGGTTTTGACCATATAACTTTAAGACTTTTCTGCCTTTTAGGATTTTGAAACAATTTGCTGTTCATAGTGACTGTAATGTGTAAACTTCTTCCCCGTGCATGTTCAATGCAAAGCAAATCATCTTACAGGACTGCATGGCACTTCAGCCTGCTGCCCTCCAAGCGACTCCTGCTCTGCACACCAGACAGAGATGTCACTGCCTGTCAAACTTATGTGCTTTTTGGGAGCAAGGATAGTCAGCCAAAGAGTGAGGGCCTCTGGGTTATGCATTGAGTCAAAACGTGCAGTGTGCTGGTAGTGCCATGCCTGAGATGCATGAGGTAATTTCATGATGTGTTTGATGAGTCATTTCATGGTGCTGGTGAGTTTGGAGATGCTTCTCATTTACGTGTATAGAAAGTGGCAGGGGACCAAAGGCCAAACAAATGCTTCAGAGATTCACCTTTTATGCATTAAAAATGTACAGTGAAATCACATCCTGAAGAGAATAAGATCTGCCCTGTAATCCAGCCTTCTGCCTGCATGGAGGAAGCAGACCCAAGTGGTGGCCAGCTATCTGCAGCAGAGAGAAGGGGCAGTAGGATTCCCCTTGCACACCTTTAACAGTCTAAAAACTAAGCATCTAATATACACTCCTTCTGTAGCCTCCCTTTATGACCGATGGAGGCAGAGAGAAGCCTCTTCTGGGGTCAATCTATCTCATTATGAGGCAGGTCATTAAGAAGCTGGCAGGGAGGTTCAACTGCTCCCTGAGGTGGTAACCTACTGCCATCAGCTATGGAAGAAGCTGAGAGCAGGTATCTGTCTGCTTTAGTGACACTGATGTGAGGTTGGAGAGGAGTATTTCTGCAAGGAATAGGCAAAGGTGCTGCCATTCAGCAAGACCTGGACAGTCTGGAGCGTTGGGTGGAGAGGAGCCTAATGAGGTTCAACAAGGGAAGTGCAGAGTCCTACACGTATCAATACAGGTTAGGGGCTGATCTGCTGGACACAAGCTCTGGGGAGAAGGACTTGGGAGTCCTGGTGGACAACAGGTTGGCCATGAGCCAGCAGTGTGCCCTGGTGGCCAAGAAGGCCAATGGTATCCTGGAGTGCACTAAACAGAGTGGCCAGCAGGTCGAGAGAGGTGATCATCCCCCTGCTCTTCCCTGTTGAGGCCCAATCAGGAGTACTGTGTCCAGCTCTGGGCTCCCCAGGCCAAAACAGACAGGGATCTCCTAGAAAGAGTCCAGTGGAGGGCAACAAAGATGATTGGGAGACTGGAGCATCTCCCTTGTGAGGAAAGGTTGAGAGAGCTGGGTCTGTTCAGCCAGGAGAAGACTGAGGGGAAATCTTAACATTTATTAATATCTAAAGGACAGGTATCAAGAGGTTGGGGCCAGGCTCTTTTTAGTGGTGCTCAGTGATAGGACAAGAGGCAACAGGCAAAAACTAGAACACAGAAAGTTCCATATGAACACGAGGAAACACTTCTTTACTGTGGGGGTGACACAGCTCTGGAACAGGTTGCCCAGAGAGATTGGGATTCTCCTTCTCTGGAGATATTCAAGACCCACCTGGATTATTTCCTGTGCAAGCTACTGTAGGGAACCTGCTTTAGCAGGGGAGTTGGACTAGATGATCTTCAGAGGTCCCTTCCAAACCCTATGAATTTGTAATTCTGTGATTCTGTGAAGTCAGTCTGGAGTTCATCCCAGACATGCTTGTCACTGACCATCCTCTTCTCACCAGAGCCCTTCCCATCTCTCTCCCAAGGCTGCCTTTGCTGTCAACAACAGAGGAACAGAATTGTAAGGTATTACACCTCTTCTCAGGTTGGGACAGTGCAGGCAAACTGTTCACTCTTCATTATGTGGTTTTCCAAGGGATGCACAGGGAGACATTTCCTTCCTTGGAACTGTACCACAACACCTCCAGGTCTGCACTGAGTTAAGCCAAGGGCAGCACTGACAGCACTGGCAGCTGTGGGGACATCATGCCAGCTTCCCTGCCTGTGCTTCCTCTCCTTTCTCTGTGCTTCCTCTCCTTTCTCTGCACAGTTGGGCTGGAGGGTTAAGGGCAGCCCGAAGGCTCTGAATTGGCCAGTGAGCTATGCTGGTATTCCTTCCTTGGTGATGAACAATCCTTAGTCTTGTAGTTAATTGGAAGGGGCCACATCTGGAAGCGCTTTACACAGTCTCAGTCTCAGTGGCAATTTGCCTGAGTAAGCACCTCAAGATTCAGCCAGTAGAGAATATATATTGCATAGCTCATTAAGAGCCTAATCAATCCCTTCTGGGTCGAATTCAAGTGGCTATTAAAACCAATGTATTTATTTGCCAGGAAGAATGCTAAAGAGGCTGCGAGATATGTGTGAAATGTGTCCTGGAAAAATGTCATCGAGATAACAACACGAGAAGGAGCCTGAGCCCCTTGCTTTCTGTAAGACATGGGGATTTCTGCACCAGGGAAATGGAAACGTGAAGGGTGTCAGCTGGTGGAATGATGAAAATATCTCACTGCCAAGTGACAAGAAGCCCATGGCACATCAAATAGCAGAGGAGGACTATGCAGATAACAGCTGGCTGACAGGGGAGCTGTTCCCTCTGATTGGAGGCTGTCTCCAAGGAATGTGGACTGACTCTTTGCTTACTGACCTTGAAAATGGAACTAATTTCAGAGGCAGCCCTCTCCCATTTGCAGAAGTTTAAACACATTTGTTTCTATAATGAATTTGAATGCAAGTTGCTGTGACATCACAGGGAGAGGATCACTCCTCATTTATCATGGTGTCTTTCTGCTCCCACGGGGTCCAGCTGCTGTTTTGTTATAAATGACAGAGCCACTTAAAAAAATGTTTTTAATATGTGGCTTCATCTTGCATAAAATATGATAAAAGTACCGAGCTGAGGCTGCGAGGAAGAGAGGGAAGGAGCATGCTCTGAGAAAACATCATTAAAAGTCCAAAGGCTGGAGACATGCTGGGAGCTGGGAGAGGAGGATGTGTTTATCATGAGGAAAAGATTCAGTTATAGGAGAATAAGAGGACACACTTGCTTGGCACTCTGTCAAAACATGTAAACAGACGGGATGAAAACACAAGAATCAAAGTCTCCCTACACAGCCATCTTCAACCTCCCTTCCTCCTTAGTAACGAGCCTTAAGAAAGCAAACTCTTCCCAGAAAGAGTATTGTTTTCCTGAACAGTGAACTTTTCTGTTGCAAAGTCAACAAAATCCTGCAGGAATTCTTGGAACGCCTCCAGAGATGTGCAAGAAAGCCAATAATTTGTTGTCTATCACGTCATGCTTTCAGGACCCAGAGGCCAGTGGCAGCTGAGGGTGCTCTGTATCTCAGCAAGTCAGAGCTCTTCTGCAGATTTTCTCAACATCATAGAGCTGGGTCATTTTAATTTACTGGCTTATTCTCTATACTCTCATTTTAGTGCCAGCTATCTCTGCAAGAAGAAGGTAAGGTGATGGAAACATCCAGATTGGCTTATTAAGCTGAACTTCTCTCCTTCAGTGATGGGGAGGTCACCTTGCAGGTTCCAGAGGGTTGGAGCAGGCACAGATTGCTGACTAGCTGCTGGCTCTGCAGGTCTGCACTCTAATTTCCCCCATGGTAATTTCCCTGGTTACTATATCAAGCAGGATTTGCAAATCCACTAGAGGTCCTGGTTCTGGACAAGCTGCAATGCAGAGGCTGAACGAGCTTTAGCCACCTTTACTTTTCTGAATTCCTGGAGGAGCTGATGGCCTGCTCGCTTCTCAGCACAGGGCACACAGCTGATGTTGCACCCTGGCTACATTTGTTGATGGGAGTCCTTTCTGCAGCTGGTGATCATTGAAATCAGCATGATGTTCCTCAGGCATCCTCCTGGGGGTGGTTCATCTCAGCTGTGAGTCACTTGGACCTGGAAGATGCCATGGTGAGCCCTAGCACCAGAGAGCTAAGGAAAGAGGATCTCTGGGAGAGCTGCTGCAAGCAGGCAGCACCCACAAAACAGGTCCCCTCCTGCACTGGCCACATCTGTGCATCAAGCAAAGCTGGCAGGTAAGGTGGAAGAAGTGGAGAGAGGATCACACCACTGTGGGGAAGGAGGTGTATGAATAGTGCTGTTTGGGAGGCCAGGTGTGTCCGTGCGACTGGAGCCAAGCGTAACAAGAGGGAGCAAGGAGCGTGCGTTCCTCTACAGGTCCAGTTCCTGAAATTCATTTCCTCCCATGTATTTCTGTGATTATGGGTGGGTGGACGTGGAGGAAAGAAGAAAAGAAAGCACAAGTCTTTGTTTTATTCTTGGATCTCACTCCCCTGAGCGTTCATTTGCTCACTTTGTACCTGCTCACTTCTGCATTGTTTGTCCTGCTGGTGGCTGAGCTACTTCAACCCTTGCTTCTGCTGGCGAAGATCTGTGCTTCCCTGTCTCCCACTCCTCCTCCTCCTCATCTGTCCCTGCTGCCAGGTGCGTGAGCCCCTCTGGCCCCAGTCCCAGCATCACTGGACTTTTCCCCAAACAGGTTCAGCTCACTCATTTGACAAAAACCTTGTTTTGAGGGGCAGTGAACTGCACTGGCACAGAGCTGGCTCAGGCAGGCAAGATAGAGATGTGGTGTGGGTGTGAGCGTGCCGATGATTGCAGCCAGAGGACAGAAAAGCACTGGAGGACACAGACTTCTCTTGCTTGGCTTTGGAGAGCTGGTATGCCGTCGTGTGTAACAACCACCAGCGGATATCTTGGCACATGTTTTTTTTCCACAATGTCAAGGGGCACCTCCGTTTCAAACATCCCCCCTTCAGCCAGGAATGACGCTCCAGCTCCCACATACTTCTAGCTTTCTACTGCAATGCTGGCCTTGAATTGAACTCTCAGACAGAGAGTATCTGGCCAGCACTGTGGTCACATTTATGGTCACTCCTTCTGCCAACATTTTTTATAGCACGCTAGGCTGTTAGGATGAACCCTTTGCAAAACAAAGACGTGGCAACAGAAGGTTTCCCTTGCTGTCCTGGAGGCAGACCCAGAGATCACAGGTGCCCTCTCTGCCCGCCTGGCCTTCAGCATAAAGCCAGCACTGGCATCAGCTTGCACAGGGGAAAACACAGCATCAGAGAGACTGGCAGCCACACAGGCTGGTGGGGAGCATTGCTTTGCTTGTTGTGCCCATGGAGCTGGTTTATTGACAGCATGGAGCACAAAGCTATCCTGTTCCTCTCCTGGGAGTGCAGGGCTCCAGGTGCCTTCACAGAGGAGGCCCAGTTTGGTGTCCCATTATGTTGGTGGACGGAGACTCTTGTGCTGCTCCCAGCCATCACTGGGACCAGTCTGTGCTGCCAGCAGGGCGTTAAGTGGCAAATCTCTACCCTGGACATTGTGATTTTCCTATCTGAAACGTACCACATGTGCATCCATCTTCCCTGGCTCTGTGGTGCTTGGCTTACCCCATAGACACCCCACATGGCCTCAGGTGTCCACCATCCCGCTGCTGAGCCTGGGCTTCTCCACACCATGCAGTCTGCCTTCAGTCCATCGGGGTTGTCCACCTCACTCAAAATCCTGCTTCTCCGCCAGCCAGAAGCACCTCTGCAGATTCACTGCCTCTCGATATGTTCTCCTTCCTCTCCTTCTCTCTTCCCTCTAACTTTCAGAAATGGGAACATTATTTAAAATAGGGGTGATGTGGAACGAGGACAGGCAGCTCTGGGAAAGCAGAGTCATGCAGAACAAAATAACCTCCTTAGGAGGTGCTTCCGAAAGGCTTTGAAAGGATCTGGAGCACGCGCTCGCGTTGCTCTCCTCGCTCTGGTTTTGTCACGTCTCTGCAATAATGTGGACATTTTCCTGGCTGCTCGGTGGGGCTGACAGCGTGTTGTCAGGACGGGACTGTGCCCTAAATACAGACTCTGTGGGTTCAGAAAGTTCCCTTCCTCTAATTGGAGCTAGCTCGCCGAGGTGAAGAAAAGCTGCAAAATTGTTTTAAGCTACGAGCAATTATAACAACCCTTACAGTGCCAGTGACACTAAGAGGATTTGTACTGGATTATATCTAACGTTAACATGATCTAATGCTGCCTGAATAATGCAGCCCGTAGCAGGGCCAGCTCTCGGGGCTGGGTGCCTCTTCTTCAAAGTCACCAGGGGCTCAGGGAGAGAGGGGAACGAAGCCGTGCAGGGGAAGGTTTGGTGCAATCTGGGTCTAGTTTAAACATTGCAAACAGGCAGTGTTAGAGCAACCGGGCTTTAATGAGAGCCCAGCAGCCTCCGCTGGGCAGAGGGATGCTGCAGAGGTCTCACAGGGATGCCACGACACGTGTCACGCTGAACACAGTGCTAGGGCACACCAGGTGACCCAAGGGCTGAACTGTGAGTCCTCCAGGCTGCATCAGATTGTCTGAGGCTGCTCTAAAAAAAGTGCTTTAAAATAATCATTCGTTTTATAGCGGCATGGAGGATAATGGCAGGGAGAGGCTTCAGCTGGTGTAGGCAGAAGAAAAAGGGGATTAAGTAGGGTATGCTGTCATACGCACAGATTTCAGCAAGTTCTGCTCCGGTGGAGCAGGCTGGCATGGCTGCGTGCAGCCAGTGATCAGGGTGGGGTAGGGGAAGGGAGGGAGGGAGGGAGGAAGGGACAGTGCAGGAGCTAAGCTTGCAGGACGGGGCCTTGGAGAATGCCTGCTCTGTTGCCCACTGAAGGTATGGCTTACATGGAGCTGTTCCATCCTTCAGATGATGAAGGAACAGAAACAGATCAGTTCCTCAGCTAGCAGAATTGGAGCAGCAGCATTTGTTTCTTGGGGAATGGATAAAGAGAAATCTGCATGGGTGTGAGGCACTCAAGCCCTTCCCCAGGAGGGAATAGATAGAAAGCAGGTAGAAAGGAAAGGATTTGGAAGTCACTGGGTAGAAGGAGACAAACATGGGCTTGAAGGTTGTCCTTCTGGTCTGGATTATGCTGGTGAAACCAGCAGAACCAAGAAAAGTTCTCTGGGGATGTAAGCTTCAGGTCCAGCTGAAGGTCACAGAGTACAAACCCTGCTTGGGAACTACCCAAGAGTTGCTTTGTAGCAGCATGGCAGCAGCTGGTCAGATAGATGCAGGGATTCTTCTCAGCCTAGACTTGTGCATGATGGAAGGAACTAACAGGGGTGAAGCTGGCTTTATATCCAAAATGGGAAGACCCTCTCTGCTAGTGCTGGTGAGCTCTGCAGCGCTGAGCTCTGCAGCAGAGGTAAGGAATGAGGCCAAGAAGTCTAAATTACATTGCTGTATGTGTTGCCTTTGAATTTGGCCCTGAAAACAGGCTAGGTCAGCAACACCTCTTACGAGTAGCACTGATGAATGGAAGAATTTCATACCAGACCCTTGGGAGATTTTATGCCACTACTACATTATATTTATTTTGCAGAGATGTCAAAGAGCAATACACCTATGCAACGTTGAACTGCAGTCCATCCCACTGAAATCCATCTAGGGGATAAGTTCAGACCCCAAAATATACGGAATAGGGTACGCTAGATATCAGACAGCTGACATCAAGGCCTGTGACTCACACTGTCTGCTGCCTCCTGGTTCACCTGCATCCCACCTCTTTACAAGCCCCATGCACCTTATCAATTCCAGCTAAGCACTCTCCTGAACATTTAGGGATGGTGTTGTAAAGCCAAATTGTCAAAAAGCTACGAGCCAAAACAAGCATCCAAAAGGATGTTGAACTTAGCTAACAAGAAATCTATTTCAGAGAAGCTGAAGCAGCGTAAAGTAGAAGGAAGGTTAAAGTTTTGAGCCTTTGCGTTTCAGATCGGGTGCTTCATGCCTTCATTCTGTTCCTCATTAGCCTCCTCACTGGGATTTTGGCTCCTGCCATGCAATGTGCTCCCTTCAGGAGGAAGGAAAAGGATGAATATGGATAGAAGACAAAGCCAGGAGGGGAGCTCTGGGGTGGAAGAAAATCATGGGAGATGAGATCTGTTGGAAGATGTGCCATCAGCTCCTCAGCACAGGGATGAATGTGACCCACTGTGAAGTTTTTCAGAACTAGTGCTAATATCCTGGGCTTGCAGTACTTATGCAGCAATTATCACCTATAAAAAAGGTGATAATGTAGATTTTCACGTTCAGAGGGCCTGCTGCTAAGCTGGTAGAAATGGGTGTACCTCTATGGGCTCTACTAGAGCTGGAATGGTTTGTGCCAGCTGAAATTGCTCCCAGGAATTTTCACTCCTATTCATAAAATCAAAATAAAGAGAAGAAGGAGTGCACCTTAATGGTAAATTTAGATTTGGAGATGTCTGAAGTTCCTCCTGGTGAATGCTCAAGCTGTATGAGGCAAGTGGTGTGCACACTCACACACTGGTCATTTTATAACAGTTACAAGGCAAGTCTTTCTGGAAAGGAACTATTAGAAAACTATGGTTACCTGGTAGTGTACAGCAACTAGCTTTCAGCCTGTGGTCTTTCATCTCGGCAAAACATTTTTTCCTTCATTCTATAAAGTAATAAACTTGATACAATAGCACTTTTTAAAATGGGGTCCCAAAGTGAAGATCTGCTGATGTTTTAGGAAAAAATATACCAATTTGTGATTTTAAAGCATCGGGATTTTGTGTGTGTGTATGTAGATACACAGAGCTGCCAGGTCGAAGTGCTACCTTCCTGTAAGGACCACAGAGCATCCATTTCCCCAGTAACACAGTGGCTGCTGGTTGAGCCTCATAGCAAAGAATCAATGAAGCCAAGGCAATTTCCTTAACATGCCAGCTGTAAGAGATTACGGAAGGGAGGTGGGAGAAAGGTTTTCCTTAGTGGCTAATGCTTTCCTAAAGTTCAAATGAGGCAATATATAGTAAAATAAATTCAATCTATATTTTACCTTCTTTCAATTTTAGCGGGGACTAAATGAAATGGAAGTGTGTTGATTCTACCCAGTTCAATATATCTTTGCTTTCTAATAACCAAGGTCGTTTTTACCTTCATGGAAAAAGAAGCCTAATGTAAAATACTCACCCAGACTGAACAAACATATTTGCACTTTTTCAAAAGCTAGGTAGATGACTGATATATTATGTAATTCATTTCATGGCACACCACTGAATGTTTTTTATAGATAGTGTTTAACCTTGCCAATTTTGCTCTGAGATAATCACTCCTTTGAGGATAAAATCTCACATTTACCATTACAAGAAAAAAGAACCCCCACCCACCAAAATCTGCAGTATACAACAAATAGAGGGGAAGTTACTTAGCCAGAAAGATAACGATTAGAGCCGTTTTCACTGCTGACTCTGTGATTAGCCGGTGGTTGTTATAATATTAATCAGAAATACAGTGATAACTGTTCGGACTACATTTTGATACAGACAGTGAGCAATGACAAAATGCTTAGACATCTTACGGTAGTGTATTTCTGCCCTGACTAATGGATGTGGCAAATAGGTTCATAAGAAGTCCCCTATATTTAGCACTAGAGCTATTCTCAGCAAGCAGGAGCTTTGCTTGTGGCTCTCTGCTGTTTATGATCAGGAATATTAATGGTGCTGGAGTCTCGTGGAGGGGATGCAAACCTGGAAGACACCTCTGAGACACCCAAGGGAAGGACATCAAGGGTGACAGGCTGCAGGGTCAACAGCAAACGGGTCTGCAGCCCCTTTGCTGCGTGAGCCCTGGTGCTCCCCTGGAGACTGCCTTTGAGAGCTGAACAGTACAGAAGGTCAATGCAAAGTGAAGTTTTACCTGGAGGGAGGAAAATACATGTATAAGCCCAGATTCATCTGGTAGTGCTGCAGGCATGTGATTGAGGTGGGTAAGTTTGGAGCGCTGTCAGCCCACAGTTCCCATTATAGCCAAGGCAGGGAGGCAGGCACCTCCGCCCACCTGCAGTGTGAATCACCCTGGGAGAGCCCGTGTTCCACCCCAGCTGCTGCAAACCAAGCACCTTGTGTGCCATGGGGTGAACCCCCGCCTTAAGAGGTGAGCATGGGACAAACTGGCTCTGATTGAATGCTTCTGGCCAGGAAGGAATTGAAAATAATAAAAACACTAATCTCAGTTGCTGAAATGAAAGATTTCATTAACTTTTAAAGAAATTTCTGCCTTGCCTCCACACTGTCCTTTGGGAACACACCTGGTGCCAGTCCTGGAGGCACTGTACATCAGGTTGGAGCCTGCTGCCTCACCGACACCAAGCTGCTGGCACTGAGGTGCCCAGGCACCCCAAAGCCCTGGAGCAGCAGGGATGTCCAGCAGGCAGACAGGAGGGCTCCCATGGCAATGCCTGGCTCTGATTTCATCAAGTAAATGTCACCTCCTCACACAGGGTATGCACAGACCTGGCCCAGGGTGTGATCTCGCCTAAACCCTGTTTGGGGATGTAATGTGCACTATAGAGCTAAGGAGAGTCTTTATGCACAGGCGGCAAAATGCCTTTAGATGACAGAAGCAATGCTTAGAAGTGAACAAGGGGACCCTGCATTTGTTTTTTTTAGCTGTTTAAATAAAATGAGTATGTTGACGATTTCATTGAAGATCCATCTCAAATCCAACCAGAAGTAGCAACTGACTAACTGCAAATAATAGCCCCAAAAAGAGAAGCCTCATCTTGATATGTCCCTTGAAAGCATCCATGAGAATTTCTTTGTCTTAAGAGGATTTTTTTTTGGTAAATCTCTCCTTTTTTATTTTAATCTATTTGACACAGGTTTCATTGCACAAAAAAGATTTTAAGAGCACTTCCATCTTTAAAGTATGCTTCATATTGCCACTACATAAATCAGACATGTAAGCTATTTTCCTCAAGTTTATTAACCCAAACAGCAAAGACTCGAGTTCCTCTGGAACTACTCACATAGAGTAAATAATTAGACCTTGATCTGATGAAGGCACTTAACAGCAGGCTTATTTTTAACTCCATGAGTGCAGCCATTGAATTCAAAGGGATTGTTCAGATGTTTAAGTTGAGTGCACTTTTAAGTGCATTGCTGATCAAGTGTCCTAATCCTTATGTCGTTCCATTGATTTTGGTGGGGCTGACAGCGCTAGGTGATGTCGGGGGGCTGAAGACCTCAGGACCAAAACCAGGACTTGCTGAAATCCCTGTCTCTTTCTGTCACTCCATGTTTCTCTCATGTCTGGCTCAGAAGTAGAGACTGTCATTTGGTTTTGTTTTAGTGGGTTTGGGGTTTTACTGCTGCTTATATTGTTATTTTTTAATTCTTTGAGTTAATCGATATCTGCCTTACTTGTTGTGGGGCAATACTCCCTCAGCTCCTTGAGATGGAGAGCACTGGGATTGAAATCCCTCCAAAAACATCTGAAAAGCATGACCAGGGAACGATCAGTAAACAGACCTCCAGATCCTGCAGCTCTTGTGCCTAATCTTGAAAGAAGGCTAATTAAGACCAACAGCACACTACTCGCTGAGCAAAGATGACTTATCAGCTTAATTTGATACTTCTACAGACAGCTGACATATGCTTTCCTCCTCTTCCCCCTGCCCCTTCCCACACTCGAGTTTAAATAGGGCTGAAGCAGTGCACAAGCCTTTCGCTCTTCCCCTGTTTTCCTCATCTCACATGAGACAGGATTGGTGCTTTTGGGCTCGAGGACCTGATCTTGCCGAGAGGAGTTTGCTTTTCCTCAGAGCAGACCCATATGCCTTTTTCTTCCTAGCAGATGTACTACCAGAAAAACAGATTGGTGAAATGAAGCTCGCTCCTTAAAGGTGAACTGAAATGCTTGCGTTCCATGTATAAAACACAGAGCCTGCTGCTTTGAACCGCACGCTTTGTAGGGTGCACATTCGATGCAGCTGCACCAAGACCATCCTTGGAAGCACAACGAGCTGGTTGAAAAGAGATTTACGGACCCAATTTTTCAGAGCTGTGGTAGCTCAGAATTATTGAGTTTCCCCATTCAGGGAGGTGTGAGAGGCCACACTAAGCCTGATGCAATTTAAACCACTCCATAGATCATGCTGGACATCCTCTAATATGCACCATTACAGCTTTGCTGGACCTGATAAATGTTCACCAGGGAGGAGGACGAGGTGTACTCCATTACATATGCTATGACTCTGTCCTCTTCTATTGCACCGTGTCCTCAGTTGATGTAAATCAGCATAGCTCTGGCGCAGTTAATGGGTTTTATGCCAGTTTTCACCATTCGAGAACCTGGACAATCATGTTTATTGCAGCAGCTCAAAAAATTCACTCTTTATTTTTTAACAATGCCTGCAGAGTTTAATTCTCTGCTCTGCCTATGTGACTGCAAGCAAGTCCCCTGCACCTCGGGCTCCCCTTCTTGCACAAGATTGGGTCTGATATAGACCTGTCTCCTGGGATGCAGCCTGAGAGCCACCTTGGCTGCAGGCTGCTCCCTGAGCTCAGTCATGAACTGGGAGGTCCTTGGCAAGCCAGCACCAAATCTTGAAAATTAGGCTGTGTAAGAGACTATGACACATCCACACCATTAAGTTATGGGAACCATGTGAGAACTGAAGTGATCACAAACGGGTGGAGTGGTGTCAGCCCCAAGGAGGTCTCATCATACATGTCAGAGGGAGACAAGGTATTCCCAGTGTTTATTAACATTTCTTTGAAGTAATGTGGGTGATCCAGCAAAAAGCAGGTATAAAAATAAACCCCACATGGACTCCAGATAGGCTGTACGTTGTTGCTCATTCCCCAGCACTTTTCTTATGCTCCATCTGCTTCTGAGATTTTAGGCTTTAATTGTGATGAGAACATTTTAAGAATTTTGGAATCCTCATTAGAAACCCATTTTTCAGTCTTTGACTTACATGAGATGCATTTGCCATGATCAGCTCCAAGAACTTCTGGGCAAGTCAGATTTTCTAGCAGTTATATAAGTATTTTTTGCAGTACACCCATGACTGATCATCATCTTCATTTGTGTATTTAGGACTGTGGCAGTTACAGATCTAGCAAAAAAAGATACTTTTTAAATGATGTTTACACTCATTTCAGCAATCACAGTTATATATAGCTACATATTTGAAAGTCCTGAATAAACAGGTAACAGCTCACATAAAAAGTAAAATGAAATAAAAATATGAACTACAATCAAATGCATCATCTGTAGACTCAGCCCCTCAACAAATACCTGGCATGTTTAGTACATCTGGTAGGTATATATACATTTTAAAGACAATATATATTTGCATACAGATTGGTAAAAAAGAAAGTCTGTATCTATTAGATAAATAAATACCTAATGCAACATATAGAAACACACACCTGTCTATACACATATGTGCATGCACACACACGTACCCATGCATGTATGTCTACATTTGGCACCATGACGCATGTCAGTCCTTGCATCTGGAAGGTCTGTGTTGCAATAACATTTGGGAGATTAAAATAACATAACTGCCATGCTAGTGCATGCCAGAGGAGCTGCTAACACTGCAAGCCCTCTCAGAAAAAGAAGCTATAAGAGCAGCAGAGACACCCACAAGCTGTGCTGGGGGCGAGGGGCTGGAGAATGCCCTTTGATGTGTGCTGTCATTCAACACATGTTGCACAGGAGTGCTGAGAGGACTTGGTGAGGGGCTGAGAGCCCATCCCCCTAGCTGATGCGCAGACACTTTGTATGCACATGCAGTCAAAATGACCACAATTAGGCGGTATGGCACCTCTCGGCCACCTTGAGGGAAGTATGATCTCCGTTAAAGCAAAGAGGCATATTCTGTGCTCCTGCTGAGGGAAGCCAGCCCTCATATCTCCTTCTGGCTGGCTTCCCCTGCCTCACACTTGCACCTAGTAGCACACAGGAGCTGAATGCAACTTGCTAACTTGCCCCTGCTGAGCTCCTAGTGTTGCGTCCTGCTCTGACAACTGCTAGCACAGCACGGCATGGCACGGCACGGCACGGCACAGCACAACATGGTAAGCCTCAGAGCAATGGATGCTGCTCACTGCAGTGCTTTCCGCCCCACTCCCTTCCCTTTTCCCTTGCCAGCAATTGCAGCCAGCACCTCCCTTCCTGAGTCTAAAGGAAAACTATTTTTGCAGCCCTACTTAGCTGGACCTCCTACATACGTTCCCAGGGAGGCACAGCTTCTCCTTGATTGATCTCTGAAAACCCAAAGGGGTCATGCAGCTGTTACCCCTCAATGTCAGGGGCCTTGTGCAGGCAGCAGTGGAAGCCATTCCTCTCACATTTCCTCACTAGCATTGCTGCAGATGCTGACGCTCACTCCCAAATACAGTCTGTGGTATCGACACCCTCCTTCACCTTGAGGACTGTGTGCGGTTTTGGCACCACAATGTATTAGAGAGCATCCAAAGGAGGGCTACAAAGACGGTGAAGGGTCCAAAGGGCAAGACATCTGAGGAGCAGCTGTGGTCCCTTGAGGTCCCCTCTCCCTTCAGCCCAGAGCAGAGGAGGCTGAGGGGAGGCCTCATGGCGGCCTACAGCTTCCTAATGAGGGGAGCGGAGGGGCAGTGCTGATCTCTGCTCTGTGCTGACAGTGACGGGGCCCGAGGGAACGGCATGGAGCTGTGTCAGGGGAGGGTCAGGCTGGGGGTTAGGAAAAGGTTCTTCACCAGAGGATGGTGGGCATGGAACAAACTGCCCAGGGCAGTGGTCACGACGCTGAGCTTGCCATAGAAGCATTTGGACAATGCTCTCGGACATAGGGTCTGATTATCGAGTGGTCCTGTGTGGAGCCAGAAGCTGGTGTCTGTGGTCCTTGTGGGTCCCTTTCAACTCAGGATATTCTTTGATACTTCTCCACAAGGCTGGTTTCTCGTGCTGTCTGGAAACTGGGTCCTCAGACCCACGATCTTTGCTGATGTTCCCATATCTATGGGGTGTGTCACCATCACATAAATGACTCAGGTGAGAGTCAAGGAGCAACTAGATCCTGGAAGCCAAATTTTCAGAACCTACTGTTGAGGTTATTTTTTCAGTGCTTCACAGCTCCGCTGGTAGCTTGGGTGGTGGCCAGGTCTGGAGGGAAAACACAGTTGCCAATGCTGATGCTGAAGCAGGAGCTGAGATGTGCCAAAAAACCAGGCCCAGCTGAGAGCCATTGAATGTCATGAAAATATAACTCAAAGCTTGCAAGTGGAATTGCATATTCGAGATCCAAATCCTTTCACCTTATTCAAGTAAGAAGACCCATTAAAATGAAAAGAACTGGCTGTGCGTGTGCATGCATTTTCCTTTTTTGATCAACTACCTCTTTGCTGATATGCCTAGTAGAGTGTTTGAAATCCCTATAAATGTTAGATGTCCATGATAAAAGACAGTGCCCTTATTTGGCCCATGGCCATTTTTCATGTTTATTTGCTTATTTATTTCAGTTAAGTGCAACACACCAGTTGATGTGCAACATCCGTGTGCCGCAATACAGCTCTAGGTTGCCTTGGCAACCGGTGGAAAGGGTTTTGAAGAGCCAGAGAGGCCCATGATAATGAAAACAAGCATTCACGGGGGCCTCTTCTCCAGGTGGGTGAGAAGAGGCTCCCTGCTGGGCTCCCTCGCCCAGCACGCTTTCAAATAGTCAGTTGCTTTAAACAAAAACTACAAAAAAAAAACAAAAACAAAAACCACCACCAACAAAAAAAGCCCACCACCCAGCCCCCTCTGCTTTTTTCCATGCTAAATCACAACTACTGATTAAAAGTTCTGAGACAGTTCTTTGAAGCCTTTCATTAATAGGTTTCCTTTATGAATCCAAATTAGATGGTCAACGTGTTTTCCTTCAAAAGAAAGAAAGAAAGAAAGAAAGAGAACTATTACGGAAATGTTTGTTGCTGTTGTTGCCGCTGCTGGATTTTACATGTTTAATCTCCCACATGTGCATCTGTACCAGATGGCACTGCCTGTAAGCTGGGAGATAAACTTTGCACACCATCTTCACCAGCTTGATGCTTGCACCCGGGCTGCTGCTGGCTGTAGCTCTCATTTGGACGTGATGGAAACCATGAGTTTGTCATGGGTCCTGTGGGATGGACCTGACCCTGCCTGGACTTAGCACCAACAACTTCCAGTGTAAGCTGCAGGTGAAAGTGGCAAGAGTGTGAGTTATCGACTGAGGTCTTGTAGGTGCAAGATTGTGATATTGACTGCATGGGGAGCTCTCCACTCTTGAGGAAGTGGGTCTTTGGAAAGATGCCTGGGCATCTGTGATCACATATAGCTGGATTTCAGCTCCCGTTATACTTCCCCCCATTACATGAAAGCAGGGCTGCCTCCACCTTTACAGACATTATTCTTCATTGAAGTTAACATGGAATGAGATACACGAGGGGAGAACAGCATCTGATCTCCTTTATCTAACAGCATTTCTTGTTCAGTACAGTGCCAACACCCCTAAGTGCAAACACAACATTGGTAAATCGCTTGACCATCACTAGGACTGGAAAAAAAAAATAGGTGTTTGAGCATCATGCTTTTTTGACCTACTTCTTCAAGTTTCTAGGAGGACATTGCCCTCCTTCAAAGTATACATACATGGATGGCAAAGATCAGAATAATACGCTCTGAAACATCCTTACAGAAATGCAGATTTCTTCTTTGGCAGCTGGGACACTTTCCTTGTCTTTGCTTCATGGATGGGATTCAGGNCCCATGAGTTCTACCTTATTTCTCGACTCTCTCCCCCATCCCAGCTGGGTGGAGGGGGGGGTGAGCGAACGGCTGTGTGTTGTTTCCCGGCCTGCCGGCTGAAACCAGAACAGACTCTCATGTTGTTCTACTCCTCACAATTATTTCGTTTCTCTTCCTTTGTCTATCCAGTAGTCACATCAGCTCGTATTCCCATTTAGGGTTTCTGTAGAAACTCTGATCCCAGACAAACCCATTTTTCTTTACACCATCTTCTTCTGCCTGCTTCTTCTGAGAATCTCCTCTTTTTCTTAATATTATCCAACATATGCACAGTTGGGCTCACAGCACAAAGCCTGAATTTGAGACAGAAAATTACAGGAAATAGAGAACAGAAGCAGCAGCTGAGAGTGAAGCAGGCCCCTTTAATGACGATACGTAAGCATAAGAGCAAACATAAGAGAAATGGTGTCCAGAAGAATATCAAGGAGGTACACACAGAGAACCATGGAGATAGATAACCAAATTCCCCACCATGGGCAGCATCATTTCCATACAGCTTGTAGTGACATGGCAGGCAGCTCCTTCGCCAGAAGTTCTCTTCCACCTCCTCAGAAGCAACGGGAGAAAGATAGAGTGATGAAATGTCACAAATTCTGAAGAAAAGAAATTGGGATAACTGTCCCTTTCAAAAAATCTGAAACCAACCCAGATCTTGTGAGGCTGGGGACAAAATTGCAAGAATCGATGGCATAGTTTCTAGCGTTAAGCAAAATGTATGTATATTTTCTGTGGGACTCTTCACCACTCGTAGGTGACTCACTGCCAGAAAACTGACTCATGTTGAAAAAGCATTACAGAGAGACAAAGAAACTGTGTAATACACCACCAGGCTTTCAGTCTGATAATACTCTCATGGAAGGAGTGTTTTACTCTGTCCTGAACTGCAGCAAAGCTTATCACCAACAGCAGTGATGTACTGGTCAGTTCGTTAGTCTAAGCAAAGGGGAGTGAAGCTGGAAATGTTTATAAGTGATTTGCCTCTGCTGAGGAAGGAGATAAGAATAACTATGACAACGTTCCTAAAACATTTGTTGAATGTTTCATTCTAAAATGAAGCATACCAAAAAAGAAGGCAGTGCCTTAGTGAGGGATGGGAGACCTAGAGAAAACCCCACTCCTTGTAGACACTTCCTCAGGGAAAAAGAACATTGCAGCTGAAATGTCTGTGAATAAATGTCTGTGAGCACCTCGAGTCTTTGGACAGTCCAACTGCCGTGGGGGTCCTTTCTGGAAAGAAGCTGTTCCAAACTCTGGAAAACAGGCTTTTTGCAGGAACACAAGAACCTTGGGGTCCTTGAAACATGAATTTACAGCTGAGACTGCAGGCAGCTGTGATTTCAGTGGCAGTAAGTTAGAGCCCATGATTAACTGTCTCCAAATTGGGACATTTCTAGAGACATTTGTAATTCCCATCTGAGATGACTCTGAAACAGGCCAATAAAAAAAATCATCAAGCCACACAGGTTGCGTGCAAGAAAGTAGGGGAAGCTGACTGAAGTTCTAGCAAAGGCATCTGCAGTGTGTCCTATGTTTCATCTTGCAGGCACTACCATTACATCTATACGAAATCCTCATGTCCTCAGTGCAACTGCAGGGACTGTAGCCTGAGCACCAGCACGAGAGTTTGCACAGCTCCAGCCAAACTCAAAGCCTTCTGCCAGGCTGGGAAATGAGGCCATGAGCTGCTGCTGCTCTTGTTGCTGGTAGGGCATGGAGCGGGGCTGACCCGTCTACTGCCCTGCCAAACCTATGCGAGACCCTGAGTTGTTCCTGGCTTTGCTTATGCTGCAGGGCTGCCCCACATGAATAACCCCACACTGTACAGGCTTCCTCAAGGGCTTAGGTGATCAGCCAAGAGCTGTGTTTACTTATTTGGGTATGGCAAAGACATCTAATTGCACCCACAGTGTATTTCAGCACAGAACTATTTAACATTTATGTTACGGAATCTAAAGCGTGATTTGCCCTTTGTGGCTCCTAAAATCTGCAATACAGCTCTGCCAATGAAAACATAGAGACTTGACTATACGAGGAAACAGCTAGCTCAGCAAAAACGGTGGCCTGTTGTTGCATCTGCAACGAAGAAGCAGAAAAACATCTACTACCCACAGAAATGCTGCTCCATTTTGTTCTTGAAAGTGGCAATTTAGAACTAAAGGCAGCTGAATTACATGGGCTATATGGGAAGAATTTGTTCCATGTGGGAGCTGCTGTACATACATAACTTTGCTTTAAGAATTCTATATTGATCACCGTAACCTGCCCAGGTCACCTTGCTCTAACCAGTTATAAGGATAATCTGATTGTCTAGTAGCATATTCATTGTATCTGCAGTGCTCTGTGGAGGTACTCATAAACTATCTGGTACTATAAAACAGCTGTTCTAGTGCCCTTACTCACTGCCATAGACTGTGTCCCCAGATTGTACTAGCATATAAAACACAGAGAAAGGACACAAAGACTTGGATATGTCTCATTTGTACTCACCACAGAAATTATTTTAAAGGATTTTCTTCACCTGTTTTTTTTTTTTGTTTTGTTTTGTTTTTTAATTTAAGTAATCCTTCCATGCTCATGCCTCCAGAAATTTTTGTGGAAGGCACCACAGACCTAATGGTATACAGCTTTGCTGGTGAGAAGATCCTAGATGTCTAATTCCTGATATGTAAATGGCAAGGTGCTTGATTTGTTTCACCTGTAACGTGTTTCATCTAGTTACCTTGCCACTGATGGTATTGTACGTACAATAATACTGGGCAGGAGTCTTATTTTATATTAAAGTCAGGAAGTTTGCTGGAGACATGCTAGGTCAGATACATCCCTGTGCAGAGACATAAAAATTGCTAGTAAAAGTCCTTGAACTGGAGGAGAAATACCTTCTAATGTTGAGATGTTCAGGAAGGGTACAATACATAGGTGTGTGTATGCGCATGTAAGACCCAGTGCAGAACTGGAACTGCTGAGGTATTTTTGTCTTCTTGTTGGTGCCTCACTCAAGTAATGCCCTCAACCTAGAGAGGGTCTTGGAGGTAGCTTTGGGCTGAATGGAAGCCCCATGGTGTCTTACATGTTGTTCCATTTTCTAAGATTTCTTTGTACTTCCATATTTCTGGGAAGAGCTACAGCCACTGTAGCTACGTGGCAAATTTCTTTTACAGCACAGGCAGTGGAATGGTACAAGCACTATTTAGTTATACCTCACAGCACTGATTTGCATTTGGCAAATTAATGCAAACTGTGACTTTTTGCTGATTCCCTTTGGCACAATTTGTTGTCCCAGCGGGAAGGAGCAAGCCTTGTGCTCGGTACATTTGGAGTGGAAGAAGTGTTTGGCCATTGCAGAAGATAATGGGTAGATGGGACATGATTTTGTTTTTCCCAGGTCTCACCTCTTCCTTGTAGCTGCCAGGCACCAACTTGTGCTCTTTTGATAGTGATATCTGTGTTCTCTAGCATAGGATTTAAAAAAAATTGTAAACGAGGCCTTTCCCCAAATCAAAACACAGGCAGTAAATTAGATTAAACAAAATAAATGGAAAGTTCATTTCACCTCAGTACTAAAGGAGACCCACGTTCATGTTTGAGCACTAGGCTTCAGGAAAGATGTGGGGAAAAAAAGGAAAGAAGACAGTCATAATAACCAAAGGTCTTGAAAACATGACTTATGAGGAAAAGCTGGAAAAAACACTGTACTGCACTGCTGTGACAGAACAAGAAGAAATGGGTTTAAATTACAGCAAGAACAATTTAGACTAGACGTTAGAAAACATTTTGCAATAGCAGGGCTACTGAAAGTGCTGGAGCAGACTAGCTGGGCTTGTGGTGGTGTTCTCATTTTGGAACGTGTTTATGAACAGCTTGGACAAACATGCTTCAGAAATGACACTGACATAGTTAACCCTACCTTGAAGAAGCCGTGATGACTGCAAACAAGGTTGACCACTCAACTGGGAAGGAGCTGAGAGATGTGCTAAAGCAAAAGCTATGATTTCAGTAATTTAGCCAGGAGTGAACCTGGGCTACCTAGATCCCAGCTGTCCTGGCCCTAGAGTCTAATCAGGTCCTGCATATGATTTCTGTGACAGCAGAAAGCCAACTTGATTTGTGAGATGCATCTTTTCCTATTGAGGGAGGGCATGGACGCTGGTGTTTTCCTGGTTGATATTTCCTTTGGCATGTAATGTTTTTTCTGCAAGCTAATTACATGCAATAGCTTGTGCTATGGTATGCAAGGCTCACTGTCCATGGAAAGTATCTTCATTTAAACTAATAACGTGGAGCCTTGGTGTCAGCTGACAATCATTTTTAATTACTGTTGACCAACCTCCCCACTGCTGAAGCAAGTCTAACCTGATCTACACCATGGGAGTCAGCAAGAGGGTAAGGAATCACAGAATCACAGAATCACAGAATTGCCGGGGTTGGAAGGGACCTCGAGAGATCAGCAAGTCCAACCCCCCTGCCAGAGCAGGTTCCCTACAGCAGGTTGCACAGGTAGGTGTCCAGGCGGGTCTTGAATATCTCCAGGGAAGGAGACTCCACAACCTCCCTGGGCAGCCTGTTCCAGTGCTCCGTCACCCACACCGTGAAGAAGTTCTTCTGCATGTTGGTGCGGAACTTCCTGTGCTCCAGCTTAAGGCCATTGCCCAAATGTAAGTAGGGGATATATTTTCCATTTCAGCTGGGACTTGGGCAGCATTCTGGTTAGACTTGCCCTTCTCAACCCTCCCCAAACAGCAGGCACCAATGCCTTAAAGCTCAGACAGCCTGAGACAATATTTCTAGTTTTGGCTGTCCCCATGGATGTCCTTTCTAAGGCTCCAGCATCACTTAGCACAGGCTTTGAGAACTGGCATTTCTCAACAA
>WBMW01002183.1:182449-274838 GCA_013396635.1 Penelope pileata | reverse complement strand
GAGGCTGACTGGCCTGTAGTTCCCTGGATCCTCCTTCTTGCCCTTCTTGAAGACCGGAGTGACATTGGCTATCCTCCAGTCTTCAGGCACTTCTCCCGTTCTCCAAGACCTGTCAAAGATGACGGAGAGCGGTAGGGCAACTCCATAAGATGCTACTCAATGAACTGGCCAAGGGACTGCTGCTCTGGAAATAACCCTGGGTGGTCTGAGATGGGAAGGAGATCCCTTCTCTCTTCCCTCCTTCTCCCTCCTTCTCTCTCCTCTTTCTCTAGTCCCTGAGGTATGGAGAGGAAGAGCGACCTGAGGAAAACCAAACCTCTGGATGATGACCACTCCTGCACCCTTCCCTGACCACTGCCTCCCTTGGAGCTGCCTTCCCATGTGAGCTCTGGAGTCAACGAGGAATATGGGAGTTAAGTTTGTGGGATAGGACAGGTATGAAAAACCCACGGGGATAAACTCTGCAAAATTCAATTTGACTGCCTTCTCATAAGGTTCTCAAGCACACAGCAATCACTGAGGGAAGTGACATGGGAAGAACAGAGTGACCCACAGCGTTCTACACTCACTCCTCAGTCTGATCACACAGCCTGGTTCTAAATTTTCTCCTCACCACCCAACAGCGTGCAGCTAAACTTAGCTCTCATCCACAACAGATCCCAGGTAGGCCACAGCAGCACTTATTTCAAAAGGAATGCTGTTTCCTGCATAGACTGGTGCTCAAAACATCGACAGACTAAAATGAAATAAATTACTCGTTAATTCCTGGTCACCATATTACAAGGAAGTTACCATGGCACCAGAAAGACTCAGAAAATAATCGAGAAGGTTAATTTGAAAATTAAGACATTAAGCTTGTGAGGCTAGAAAGAACTGGTTTGTATGGACTAGAATTTAAAAAAAAAAAAAAAAAGATGGGGGGGAGACAGAAATGAGTTTTCTTAAAAGAATACTAATTAAAGTATGTAAAAATCCTAATGGCTAATTTCAGTCTTGGTTCATACTTCCATTCCACCACAGATAAGCAAAATGGAAATAAAGTAAAAAGAAATTGAGGGCAATGTCAAGAAGCACTGCCTTACACAAGCAGTAATTGGAGAGTGAGGTGACCAGTGAGGCAATGTCACAAGACAAAAACATTAGTGTAATTAAAAGAGCACTTAGATGCAGTATGAGGAGAAGGGATGAATGAACTTTGTCACAAAATGCCTTTCTCGGCCCCTCATCCGCCCACCATAATGTGTACTTGGCCTGCCGCAAGCACATTGGTGTGAACCACTCCAAGTCTTACCACAATACTCAGGAGAGTGGAAATGGCTCTTATGGGCTGTGGCTTCCTATTGCGTTGAAAATGTTAATATCTATGTGATGGGATTGAGGTCAATCATGTCTCATTCATACACGGATGGGCTTCTGAAGTGCAAACCCATGGATGGAGGAGGAGGACAACGCTGTAAGCCATCTTACTGCAGGGAGCTCGCTGCCAGCCCCATCCCTGCCACCAGGAACTGGATGGAGAGAAGGCACAAAATATCCTTTCCAGCCCCAGCCTACACCACTCATTACTGCTGAATCACCAGCGATGAGAAGCCATCAGCCTTAGGAGCAGACTAGCAGCACGTTCGTGTTCCTCCTGACTCACATGTTCAACTCTTTCCCTGAGCAGAGAGGCCTGCCCTGCCCGAGGGCTCTGGGGGAGGTGGGGGATGTCTCTCCTGCCCCCATGCACATGCATGCACTGCTCCGAGCGGTGATGCACAAAAGGCTTTTGGAAAATACAAGCTAGCTCCCAGCTGTTTTCTCTACACTACTACCCTGCATACTGCTCCAGGCCGGATTCTGCCACCTTTGCTCCTGCCGAAGCTATGACAACGTGTCGTGCTTGTACTGCACGCAGCTGCTTGCTTGTGAGTTCTTCAGATCACGAGGATTCAATGGCAGCAGCATGGAAACTGGGGGAACATTTATCACAGTCAAAAGATGGCAAGAATTTTCTAAATCAGAGGTTTTCTTACAGTAGAACTTTGTTACTGGAGCAGATCTATAATAATATCACCACTGTTTCAGTATTTTTGTAACACTGCTGCTAGGAAGAGCAGCTCTTCTAATACAAATGCTGTCATTTAGAATTGCTGCTATGGTAGAAATCTTAAATTAAGCACTGTCCTTTATACAAAATACAGCAGCACCTGCTTGAACAGAGAGCTGATAAAACAGTGTATTTTTTTTCCATGTGTCACTTTAAATTACCCAGCTACATAAAGAAAATGGAAGTACACAAAAGTCAGGGCTTGTTTCTGAAATGGCTTCACCGCTATCTTCCCCTCCCAAACACAATATGCTGGGTGGGGGGCAGAGATAGGTTGAGCAGACTATTCGGGCAGAATTCTTTCAAAATGACCAATTTTCATGTCACAGCTACATGCAGAACCACAGTTACGGTGTCCTTTAAATTGAGATCCATAATATGCCCCCAGCTGCACAGAATGTCTGTGAATCACAGCTCTGGGAAAGGGACTTCTAGCACAATGAAGTTCTCCTATCAGAGCAGCAGGCAAAAGTTCATCTGCAATATGGCTTATGTCAGTTTCTCTGGTGAATAAATTTAACGGCCAATATAGCTAAATCAGTTTCGGTTTTCTTCATGTTGTTTAGTTTTCTTCTGTGAGGTAGGGAGGTGCCGCTCTTTCAGCATTAGGCAAGGAATTAGGGAATAAATACATCATCATCTTGCTGGGAGTTCCTGCTCCCAGCATGAATGTGCCTTGGACAGGCAGCCCACCTCCTGTCCCTCCCACATCTGGCTTTGTTCTTCATTGAAACCAGGACCCTTGGTGGCTGAGGTGACCCCAAAGTTCCAACAGCTGGACAGAGATAGTACCAATGCAAGCTGGACACACATTGTGGCCCCATGATGCTAAAGCAGGGTCTCCAGCATCTGGCTGTCCCATCCTTCCTCTCTTGCCAAAGTCTCGGTACAAGTCCCATTGTGCTCTCGCACTCAGGTCATCCTCAGCACTCCAGGTCATGAGAATTTGGGGCAGGAAAAACACAAACCGTGTCACCAAGTTTGTTGCCCAAGCTTCTTCAAACCATTGCTGAGGTCTTCTTGCCACCTACAGATTATTCCAGCAAAGGAAATACGCTCATGACATGTTCCCGAGCACCACACCATTACGCACTATTTACTCTTCTGCATGTCAGATAATTGGCAATCCATACTGATGACAGTCATTTCTTCCAAGGAGCACTGTGCATTCAGACTCTTGTGATGGGGCGCATAGAGGTTGACTTAGAGCCAGAGAATTTTGGAGGAGGTGCTGAGAACACACTCATTAATTCACAATTATATTCCTTCACAGAGCCTCCTGGCACTTTCCAAATATTGTTTAGAGCACATAACTCTCCTATGAGACAAGTATTATGACTATGGGTGCGAGAAAACAGGGACAGAGAGGTTTAAGTGAGTCGCCCAAAGCCCTGCAGGAAGGCTCTGGCACAGGTTACTGTAGAAATAAGTCCCATGCAGTGACCATCTGTTTGTGATAGGTTGAATTTCAGGAGAATGCTGGGGATTTCTTTATATTTGACAAAACTGTATTATTTTCGCTACATTAGGTATCTGCTGCTTGGAGAAAGCAAGGATTTAGTAGTAACTAATGACTCCATAATTACAGTGAAATATATGAGAAGGTGACATTAAGAGGTGACAACATGGAGCTGGAATTACAAATCAAGTCCCGTCCAACGAAAGACTTTCAAAATCATAAACTCTCCCTCACTGGAGTCACTGCAGTTTCCAGAAGACACAAAGTGTGTGCATACATCTCTATGGGGTCTGGCATCAGCTTCTTTCGTGGGAGTGTTCCTCGTAACACCCCAACTACTAGAAGCACGAGAACCACAGCAACTTCCAAGACCTGCTAAAGCTCCAATATGCAGCACTAGGAATGAGCCCATCTGGTATTTTCTGGGACATACACTCCATCATGTTAGGCCTCGCACAAGTTCATCAAAATGGCTATCACAAATAGCTGACAATGCAAGTGGTAGCGCTGCTGGGGAACAGCAACATAGGTATTGAACCACAATTAATAAAATACTTGAACTCCCTCTTAAAACACACTTTCTCAAAGTTTCATAGCTTCCTTCCAAGAATTTTAGCAAAATGTTGAGCAACAATTAAACCAAAAAAGCACACAAAATCCCAACCTAGAGCACTAGATTAGATGGATTCCGCAACAACCCACTTCTCCAGTTTGAACCATGTCCCATCCCTCCCTCAATGCCCTGCCAGCCCATTTTCTGTTGCAGTTCTCCACTTTCATCTGGTGGATGAACCCTTCCTGTATGGCTCTGGGAGAAAAAGAGAGAACTCCCGTTTGCTTGTTCCATTGTTCTCCGGTACGGAAAGAGATTGACAAAAATCAACAACTCCATATGTTTAATGCCATCTAGCAATGTGAAAATGATGGCCTAGCACTTTGTTTGTTTGTAGAAAAAACATTATGCTTTAACAAATCTCAGCCACTGTAATCCTGAAGGTCATGGTACTTTTTGAGAAGTAACCATGCAGAGGCCTTTAAAGCTAAATCACATCTTTTGAAGCTCGTTCCCGCGTTGGCATATGATATTGAGCAGGTATTGACAAAATAATTATAACAACCTTGGTAAGATCTCTGAGGCCCATCAAGGCTTGGGTGGAGATCACTGGCATTTTTCTTAAGTTGCACAAAAAAAGTTAGACGATAATGACAATAGTTTATTTTTGGTCACCGATACCTTGAGATGGATTTGCACTGATGGTATTTTCTATATTTGCAGATGAAATTGGCTCTGTTAAAATTATTGAGCTGGCAACATAAGGGTTGTGTTAGCGAGGAGCGCTTGTTGCCAGTCTATTCACAGACTGTTGGTCTGTGCTCTCCTGTGTAATACACTCCAGTGAGTAGCTGCATTGAATTAGCAAGGCCAGTGTCCTCAAAAAGAATTAAGAATTTAAGCAAGACCGAGCTGTGTAAGTGAATTGTATCCTCATTGCCAAAAGGCAAAGGCAATTCTCCATAACTTTGTAAATTTTCTGCAAATTTTCCTTTTCTTATAAAAGTTAAAGCATTAACTATTAGAGTTAAAATTTTACTTGCTTAGAGTATGAATTAAAGCACTTTCTAATGAGAAATAATTAATTGTTAATTGTTCTTTCTCTTTTTTTAGTCTTATCTCATGGAATTACTTGCCATTATAGGAGATCAAAAAGCTCATTTTTCTCAGGAAAGCCTGGATTCCAGGACGTATTGAAAAACTGATTGTAAACTGGATATTTTGCTATTGTGAAAAAGCAAGACCTCTTTTGTATGAAAGATAATCAACCAGCAATATCACTTGGATACCGCAGACAAAACCAATTGTCTGCTTGACAGGTATCTGGGAGACGAGAGGTCAGCCTCGGTTGATTCAAGCCACGTAGGTATTTCTTTCCTCTTTTCAGTTGTACTTTGTCATAAACAGAACTTCATCAGACTAAAACAGCTCTCTATTTTTGCGTAGCAGCTATGTTTTCCCCAAAGCAAATTCTTTGCATGCCCAGAAGGAATCTTGTTTCCAACATCTGGGAGCGCTTTAGAGGCTTTCATTATTTATATGCCAAGATAATATCTCTTGCACATGAATGTGCTACTGTTCCCATTGATTAGATGTTTGCTGATGGGTGCCAACTGCAGTGGCGGTTGTAGCGTGGATGCTGTTCTCTGGGCCCTCGATTTACATCACATACTGTGGGTCTCCAAATGCTCATCTGACCTGAATTCATTAGATTTTGACTGCTACAGGCTTGGGAATACTGTAAAGTGAGTTTCTAGAAAAAGTATAGATAGTGTTTAAAATTAGGGTTAAGCATAAGCCATAAGGAAATGGTAGAAAACAGTAGTTTAAATGGAGGAATAAAAGGAGTGAGAGGCTGTAGCATGAGAAAGGACGATTTCTTCATCCTTTGATAGCCAGGAGTGGTCTCGCACTTCCCAGAGTCAGCTGTGAGTGACAGGAGCCCTGGTGAGGGCCACATGCATCCACCTCCTTGGTGAGTTTGGGGAACGGGGCTTGGCAATACTCTCATTTTCTGACCAAAAGAAAAAAAAAAAAAAAAAGCAGACCCCCAACCACAGACTTCCACAGACGTGATAGGTTGATGGTTGTACTACATGGTCTTAGTGATCTTTCCAACCTTAACGATTCTGTGATTCAGTAATTATTTTAAGAAAATTTAAATGTCACATAATTCTAAGGCATCCCTGAGCAGGCAGGAATTAGCAGGTCTCTGACGAGCTTACCGAGTTCCTGAGTGGACCAGTTGGGATCCAACCATAGACCAGCAGCACGGCTGGGAGCATGCTGCTACAGAACCTGCAAGGTCCGTGCTGTGGCAGCCCTGCTACCACAAGCAGCTCAGTGGGACAGACTTGGGTCTTCACAGCCCCACTGCAGTAACTCACCAGAGCAGACAGCACTGCAAAATCATTGCCCGTGTGTCCAGAATGACTGGATGAATATGCTTGTTTGAACCCCTCAGCATTAAATGTCTATTAATTTTTCTCTTGCAAACAGCGGTGATATATAGCTCCTACTGTATTTGCAGAGTTGCTGGCCAGATGTACTCAGATTAGTTTCCTATTTGTTCTCTTCTACATGACTTACGATGCCTGACTTAATTTTTTGTGTGTCTTGCATCTTTAGAAGCAGTATTGACAATTCATAAATATTTCCAAGGCTGATGCCTCAGCACAGATACTGTATGTTTCTTGCTGAAGCTATTTATAGGAGTACTCAGTGTTGTTGTTTGCTCATTTTTACTATTGCTGACAAGGACCTGAACCCAAAGCACTCTGGTATACTTCACTGTCTCCAGGTAATTGTCACTGGGATCTAACCACAGCTGGATTCATTTGATTTTTAAAGTTTCCAGGCATTTAGAGACTATTGTACCTTAGACTCTTTTTGTCATATACAGATGCCCATCAATGGAAAAACAGGCATCAGCTCCTCAGTTGGCATACACTGGAGTAATTCTGCTATGATCGTTGGAGCCTTGGTAATTTACAGCAGTGGTGGATCTAGCTCACTTCCAGAGCATGCATTGATTTTACCGTAACTCTTAATTTCCTGGTTTTCAGCCATTTAAATGTAAGTGCATTTGACATTTTGAGAGGTTACAAGGCATTGGTGTGTCAGTCTTGATGCTGTGTTAATGACGCTTTTGGGCAATGAATAATAATCATGGGGTACCTTGGAAATTAAACTCCTGGTTTTATTCCAGGATTATTTTATTCCAGTATACTCTACTGGATTAGCAATTAAATTCCAGATCATTTAAGTACCTAAAGGGTGTGGGAGTACACAGGGTTCTGGCTTAAAACATTAATAAACAGTGTTAACAGAAATAACTCTGGTCAGCAAGGGGGTAATTGCAAAGGTGTTGGTGATGGAGCAAGGCTAAGGAGCTCCCTGCTCATCTGCATTTCTGCAATGACAATGTGATTGCCAAATGTTTTTGTTTAAATTTCAGCCCTCTCTTCTTTCCCCAGGATATGTGTTCTAACATATCCTGGGGAAAGAAGAGAGGGCTGAAATATAGTGTGAACTATATTGTCAATCTCCCCATCCCTATGGGATGCTCTTCCCACTGACGGCCTCACCTTCTCTGCTGCTCTTGTAGAGAGGCTGTTGGTGGCTGATGCATTTCTAGGGGACATTACTTTTCTTGGGCAACTCTTCACTCTTACATTTCAAAATCATGACACCAACTGCATGCTGTCATAGAATCAAAGAATCATTAAGGCTGGAAAAGACCTTTAAGATCATCCAGTCCAACTGTCAACCCATCACCACTGTATCCACTGAATCATGTTCCTAAGTGCCACATCTACATGTTTTCTGAGCACGTCCAGGAATGGTGGCTCCACCACCTCCTTGGGCAGCCTGTTCCAGTGCATTACCACTCTTTCTGAAGAAATTTTTCCAAATATCCAACCTGAACCTCTCCTGGCACAATTTGAGGCCATTCCCTCTCTCCCTATCGCTGTTACCTGGGAGAAGAGGCCAACTCCCACCTCACCACAACCTCCTTTCAGGCAGTTGTAGAGAGTGGTAAGGTCTCCCCTGAGCCTCCTTTTCTCCAGAGTAAATGACTTCAGCTCCCTCAACCACTCTCCATAAGACTTGTGCTCCAGGCTCTTCACAGCTTCATTGCCCTCCTCTGGACACACTCCAGGGCCTTGATGTCTTTCTTGCAGTGAGGGGCCCAAAACTGAACACAGCACTCAAGGTACAGCCTCACCAGGGCTGAGTACAGGGGAACAATCACCTCCCTGCTCCTGCTGGCTGCACTATCTCTGATGCAAGCCAGGATGCCATTGGCCTTCTTGGCCACCTGGGCACACTGCTGGCTCATGTTCAGTCAAGTGTTGACTAGCACCCCTAGATGCTTTTCCTGATGCTCTCTATCCCCTGCTCAAAATGATTATCATATTTAAGGACGCTATAATGGCATAGAGAACAGCAGCTGTGAAGCAAGTCAGGAAGTGTCCCCTGCCCAAGAGTAGTATCTTTGGAATAAAATTGTCACTTGAAATCCTTGTAATGAAATGATGAAGCTTCCATATAAGAGAAATTCTCAGCTGTGCCTATAAAACACCAGTTAGGCAGATTTACAGCTCTCTAGCCAGACAAATATGAAATAGGAGCTGGCGTTGTTTCACAGGTGCTGAACTCACCATGGTTTGCAGCATGTCAGGGCTGATGGGGTCTCTGTGGCCCCGTGGAGGACTGTCCCTGCCTCCTCTCCACAGCCCTGCAAAGCAGCCCTGGCAGTGCTGGGGGAGCCTCTCACTGCTGCAAGGGGTGCAAATGGAGTCCTGCCTCACTCCGGTGAGGGTGGGAAGCATGTCAGGTGGGTGGGTGTTTGGGATTAAAGGGCTGCCGGTTTGGTGCTGGTATGCCAAGCTTTGCCCATGGTTGATAAGCACAGAGGGTTGACTTCAAACCCGGCTTCTTTAAATGGAGCTGCAGATAACATCTAAAGAGCTTAGAGATGAAAGCTACTAGGGCCGTGAGAGATATCGTTATTAAAGGGAGGTTTTGGCATGTGTCTAAAAAAGAACATACCCCCAATTATTTGTTCTTTCCCTCATTTTGTACTCGCCAAGCTACAGCTCTGAGCTTGTGCGTAAGAACTAATGTATTACTGTTTGAGTTATTTCAGAGCTTCCTCTTTAACATTACTAATTGACCCCCTGATGGATGCTTACTCCCCTTACTTTATCACAGTAATGTTGTTCTAGCTAATTCCCTGCTGAAGCAGCAGAGCTACCCATTAAGCAACCGCTATGAGCAGATAAGGAACAGCACTGTGATTTATGCATTGCATCAGGAAACAGGGACAAATATTGGCATCAAGGTGACTTATTTGCCTGTGAAGCCCAGAGCAAAGAGGTCCACAGCAGGGAGCACCAGACATCAGTTCAGTGTTTTGCTGTAAGCAGGGAACTAAACATTTTTTCCTACTCTAAGCAATGCTCTGTTCAGTGCAGAGGATGCAAGAAGGCTAAAGATGAAGGCAGCCAGACACACTGTTTATCAGCAATTCAAAATAGTGGATACAGAGCAAGGAGACCTGTACATGAGTCTTGGGGCTTGCAGGAGGAGTCGCGGACATTGCAGCAGAGGGCTGTATGGCAGCCCAGTCAGAGAGGAGCTGCTGCTGTGTCTGAGGCAGGGGCAGTCACAGTCAGGGAGTCACTGCAGGAAGCTCAGCCTGGTTGCTGGTAGAGCACAAGGTCATCAGGACACAGAGAGCAGGAGAGCCACAACAACAAGGTTATAATACAATACAATACAAGGTTACAATAGCTAAAGCTCCCTGCCTCAGTACTTCCTTGTCTCATGAAGAGCAGAGTACTTGACCCAGTGCTGGGAACAGGTTCTTTCCTATGAACAGAAACACCAACCTTGCCAACTGAAACTATTGTATCGTTCACAGAAGGCTAGGGAGATTCTTAAAAAAAGAAATCAAACTGGGCAATAAAAAAATAGGAGTGCTTTTTTTTTTTTCCTGTGAAATGACTGGCGAGTGATGATTCATGCTTTTTTATTTGGGCACTGGCAACTTTCCTTCCTCTACCTTTCACAGACATCATGACAACCTGTTTCTTAGAATCACAGCTCTGTTATAGGTGATATTCCACCCAAATCCTTATGGGAACATAAAATAAGAATGACTTGAGGTGTGCCTGCCCCAGCATCCTGTCTCTGACAGCAAACACTAGCATGCACCTAAAGAGAATGTAATAAACAAATGGGCATCTGTAAGGGACCTTCTCCCGCTAACAAGATCCAACCTATTAGCATGAGTTGTCCTTGAGCTACAGACCACACCCACATCATTGTGTTTAATGGCCTTGATGGCCTTTCTTCCACGCATTTTCTAATTGCTTACTGAGATCATTTTGCTTTTGGCCTCCTCAGCATCCTGAGTTCCATAGTATAAAAGTGTGTTTTGTGAAAGACCACATCCTGCTTAATTTCAAAGAATAGATGGGATCAGGCACTTTCAGGATTGGAGAGATGAATCATTAGAGACCGCCTAGGTTTACAGTGCTGCACAGTACAAGACAGAAACCGAGCTGACAGATCCTTTGAGTTGCCTATACGCCCATCATCACGTGCTTCTCTTCATATGGTACTGCGGGATATAGAAATCCACATTAGTAAACAGCCTTAAGTTGGCCAGGAGAGGTTTAGATTACGTATCAGGAAGAACTTCTTCACAGAAAGGGTATTTAAGAGATGTGTGAATGTGACGCTTAAGGACATGATTTAGTGATGGAATTAGTAGTGATAGGTGATGGTTGGACTTGGTGATCTTAAAGGTCTTTTCCAAGCTAAATGGTTCTATGATTCTACGTACAGTTTTAAACAGAGGTAAGCAATTAGCATTCAAGTTTCCTCCTCTCACAAGACCATCTCATAGGTAAAAATGGAAGATAGGAGTGAGACAAAGAGTAGCTCACTCTAAGGTTATGTCAACTCATTTAAAGAGGAGTTTAGTAGGTCAATGTTTCCTCATGGGACTTTCAAACTGCTGAACCAGGCTATGCCCTGCTGGCATTGGAAATGACCAGCTGCCTGTTCTGTTTCTGTGCTTTTGAGAGCTCCATAAGATATCCATCTGCATCTTTTGGACGTAGACTACCTGGAAGTTAAGCAGTGACTCTGAGCTGCTTGTATGGGGTGTGTGGTGAATCATTTTCTATAAGACCCATTTTATGAGCAGCTCAAGCTGATGTTCACAGCAGCTGGACAGATGCAAGCCCAAGGAATGTATTAACAGATCCTCTAAGGGGGGGCAAGGAGAATGGGGTCAGAGCCAGAATAGGAGTTGCCTGTGGATTGCAGGAAGGGGAAGGTCTCTGGGTGCAGACATAGGGATGTGGCATTTCTGGAGCCAAGTAGGGGAAAGGCAGAAAGAAGGATCACAGCTGGGAAGACATCACAGTGGGGAGCAAAGCTTCCAGACAGTGGATATCAAGCTCTGAAACAGACTGCGACTTTTAATTTCTGGCTCTACCATGAGAGACCAAATCCTCCTCAGCACTGCCCTGATGCCACAGGTGGTCAGCAGCTCAGAGTCACCCCTGTGCACTGTGTCTGAGAGTGGATACCAAAAAAAGCAAAACAGGGAAATGCTAACTCTTTGGAGAGGCTGAAACGTTGCCTTTAGCTCTTTGAGCGTCAGCACTCTTACCTACAAGAGGAACAGCCCAACTCAGCAGCTCACAATAACATTGTGAAATGCAGTCAATTAATGCATGGAAAGCTTCACGAGCTATTGAAAGCACCATATAAATGCTAAATATTATTATTGAATTACAGTGTGATTGAAACAAATTGATTTGTTAGGAAAGTTTCAATGAATCATATTCATAACAAATTCCATTTAATTTACAACAGTGACTCATTAACTGGCTCTTCTACTGATTTATTTATACATCATGCTGAAAAGATAGCTGATTTTAAGAATTAGATCTTAAGATAACTGATCATCAGAACTGTACTATCAAGCATTTTGTAAGAAGTGTGGTAGTATGAATCCATATTTAGATATCCCCTTTTCCATCAAATTTAATCCTGATGAAGGTTGTGCAAAGCACCTGCAATAAAATGTGCCCTTTTTTGAGTTCTCCAAGCTTCCCTGAAAATACAGTGCTTCTCCTAAAGACCAGTGTTTCATTAAATTTGATCCAAAATTAAATGTAACATTTTCTGACTCTCTGCAGGCTTCACTATGCAGGATAATTAGAAGCTATGAAGTACTATGTATTAGTATTAGAAGCTATGAAGTACTGAGTACTGGAAATCCATATTGCGCCTGGATTGAAACTACACATAAATGTGTGTGAGCACTTGCTTCAGGGGAACACTTCAAACTACCAGGTGGAATAGATTAGGATGATGGCATATTTTTGGATGTATTGTGCCTCAGTTTCCCTCTTTGCAACAGACAGCCAGGGCTACAGCCCTGACAGTGTGGAAAAATCATAGTTGGCATGTTTGGGTGGGAGCAGCACTGTCACTACCGGAGTGTACCAGCATGCTCCTCTGGTGATCTCATTCTGTTTGCTCTGTTGTGCCAACGCTATTGCAGACTGTCACAACTATCTCTGTGCCATAACTGAGGCCTGAGTAGCCGTAGCTTTGCTTCGTTTCCTTGCTGACCTTACAGAAGTGTGGACTGGAGTTTACGGCCTTAATTTAACCCTCTTGATTTCCAGCCAAGGAGCTGACTGCATCTCCCTTTTCTCTTTTACTTCCTTCCTGAGTAGCTGAAGCCCCAGGCCAGCCTCACACTTACTGGTTCTGCTTCAGAGGCAGAACTCAGGCCTCATGAGGCTGGCCATGTTCTCTTTTTCATTGCAGGACCAATCCTCCAACAGATCTTTACCCAAAGGTGGTGACATCCTCCTCTACACGTAGGCTTGGGGATTCCATCTGTGGGCTGCAGGCCAGGCCAAGCACACAGAAATGTGTTCGTGTTTCCAGACTAGTACCAAACACAGCTCCACAGGCATGAAAAAAGAAACGCACCTCCTCAGGGGTGTCCAGGGAAAGGACAAGGAACAACATTGTGACAGAGGTCCAAGAGGTGGCAACATCTCTGTCCTAGCAGATAGCCAATGACAAAATGTGACCGGACAAGGCCCTGAGCTGCCTGCTCTGACTTTGTGATTGGCCCTGCTGGAGCTGGTGGTCTGATCAGGCAATCGGAGCTCCCCTCCACCCAAAATGTTTCTGTGATTGTACCCACTAACCCGGAAGGGGAGGCAGATTTTTACCTACTCTCTTCCATTTTCACAAGACTCACATGTGCTTTCATCGCTCAGCACTACACTTACTAAATAACCTGAGCTGGAAGGCAGTGTCTCAGGTCCTCCAAATAGTTCTGCATGTCCCTAGCAGACAGTGGCAGCTCCTTCGTACTTTTAGGACAGCCTTTCTACATAACTAATCCTGCTTCAGTATGAGGGACCTGAATGTGGCCTTACATCTAACGATCTCAGAAGGGTTCATTCGATCAGAAAAAGAAATTTCAGAGACCTTCCCTAGTTACAAAGCCCCTAGTCCAGCATCTCCACGAGCTATGGCAGCTTGCATCAAACACTCATTATTAACAGCAGCGCATTAATGACTTGAATCCAAAGCAAAATGCTGCGTAGGGAGGGGGGACAAATATTTAACTGCTACAGGAAATTGCAGAGACAGGGCTTTTTTTGGAGGCAATAGGATTAAGCTTTTCTGTTGTTGTTGTTGTTGCTGCAGTGAGGAAAGGGAGCAGAAAAGGCTGGATGGAGAGAGAGGAGTGAGGACAAGGTTGTGCTTTTATGTGTTTGAGCCGCGTTCTGGGCAGAAGCTCTTCACTTCTCAGAGAATTTGCCTATTCCTAATCAAAACCAATAAATCAGGACTCAAACAGATTCAAATAGAAAAAGGCAAAGTGTGCGGGGAGGGAAAACTCATACAGAGGTCTTCCAAGAGGCAATTAAAGAAAAGAAGGAAATTTCCTATAAAATCGGACATAACAGGATGACAAATGTTCTGGTCAACATGAGTGGTGGCACGATGGTTCTAGGCAGAGAGGATCTCCTGTACAAGGACCATCCACTTTCCACCTCCCCAGCCTGCAGAACCCCATTGGCACCTCCAGCCCACTCACCAGGGATGGGGGAGCAGGTCATGTGCCATTGAGACTGGACAGGGTCACCCAGGACTGTGCCATGCAGGCTGGTACGGGCTGGGATGCAAGATCAATACCACAGATACTGTCATAGACCATATCAGAATCTAAGAGTTTTGCTTCAGCTGTGGCTGCTTTCCCTTAGGACTGTGGCACGGTCTGGCAGAGGCATATTGACCACCATTAACATAAAGGTTTCTAAAATTACAAAAAGAGGAAGGCAAGTACTGGCAGTTCTCGAGAATTTTGTACAGTTTTTTCCAAGCCTGAAAAGAAACCCAGTGATACTTCTGAAATAACAGGAATGAGACAGTTGAAGTGTTGTATAAAGGCCACCTTTAAAACTTCCTTGTTATTTTCTGATCATCATTTTTGATCTTCTTCAATCAAATGGAGCATCACTTACGAACTGATGAAAAGAGAACCTTCATCTGGTTATTAACTCCTTGATGAAAGACCTGTAAAAAGTGCATTGTTCATTTACACGGCTTTGGAAAATATTGAAAACGAACTAAATTCTTTATGAGTTACATGCCTTCCTGCAAGTTATAATTGGGCACACACGTTGGAAAAGCAGACCAGCTACAGTTGCAGAGATGGAAACAGGGTCATGCAGTTGCCATTAAAATAAATGAGTTATTAAGCTCCTCATTCCCTTCTTCACTACACCTGTAAATTCCCCTGTAAATGACACTTATCTGAGAGGTAGGAGAGGCAGCTAGAGCTAAAGCAGGGCTAGTTTAATATTGTCCAGCCTAATAGATACCAAATGATTTTTTTGTTGTTGTTAAGACAAAATTTTACACAAAGACAAGATCTTCCTTGACCAGAAAAAATACTTATTTATTTATTTTTAAGAAACAGGCACCCTGAAAGAGTGACCTGGAAATGCTGTTGCAGCACCACCCAGGAGCTCTGTTAGCACGCCTTGTGGTCTCTTTCCCTCTCACGTTTCCCAGCGGGGCTATGCTTCCTGTGGCACATCGTAGCCAGGAAATACTTGGTGCTTAATAAAAGACTTGGACAAAAACAGTTGTTCAATTGTGTCACATGTCAGTGTTTCAGTTCTGAAACAGCTCTGAAAAAAAAAGAGGGAAAATCAGAGAAACTTCAGTCTTTTCCACCATAATTGTGAAACAGTTATTTAATTATTTGTGTTTGTTTCAAGCTCATGCTTAAGTTAAAAGGCTACTTAAATCAAAATAAATGTAGCCTGCTTATGCTATCATGAAAGTATTTTATCTTCAGCTGAGCTAAACATTTCATAGAATCACAGAATCCTTAGAGTTGGAAGGGACCTTTAAAGGCCATCTGGTCCAGCTCTCCTGCGATGTACAGAGACATCTACAGCTGAATCAGGCTGCTCTGAGCTTGGTCCAGCCTGACCCTGAATGTCTCCAGGGACAGGGCTTCCACCACAGCTCTGGGCAACCTGTTCCAGTGCTGCAGGAGCCTTACTGTCAAAAACTTTTTCCTTCAAGCCAACCTAAATTTCCTCTCTTTTAGCTTGAAACCATTTCCCCTTGAACCAAATTTGGTCCAAATTTTAGTTCAAATCAGATTTTTTCTTGCATGAGAAAACAAAACACAACTAAAAATTAGTTTCAGGTATGTCAGAAACAAAACCTTTTTTCCAGTCTCTTCATTGAACCAGTGTAACACAAAACAACAACAAAAAGCCAACTCCTGGTCACAAGCAGTAGTCCCAATAGGGAAGGAACAACTGGCCTACGTTTAAGGCAGCTATGGCTCTCATTTAAGTGATGCCTTGGATTTCTGTGTATCTTGGAGATTTAACCACTCAGCAACTATTAACTTCAGGGCATTAAATCCCCAATTGTGTTGGAAATGAGGGTGCTATGTAGCTGCATTTGCAGCTGCACTTTCATACCTAGACATTTAAATTGTTCTTGCTGTGTGCAGGTTGGAAAGATAGGTCATTTTCCAAATGTCTGTATGCACTTTCTTGTTTTGAAAAAAAATTCATTAGGATAACAATGTTGGCTCCACTGGGCAGAAGTTGCTCCTATTGCATTTTCCATTCGCTTCTGGGTGACAGCTCCTGCAGTGATGCTGGGATGGCAAACATCTGTGTTCTGGTGGAATTGCTCCTGGCCTGGCCATGCGTTAGCCATACTAAACAGCATCTTTGAGGCAAGCACAGAGTTAAAAATAAGATCCTTGAGAAACAAAAAGCTTAGAAATGCTTAAATGCTTTTTTAATAAAAGGAAATTGCTGCAGGAAGTGATTCCTTATATCCCAGGCTCTGCCAATTGTTTCCAATCAGTGCAGCTTGGGGTAGCTATTATCTCACTAAGCTGTATTAATGTGTTTGTTGTTGCTGCCTTTCCTTTTAAACTAATCTATAGGCTAACTTGTGGTTCTGCTGCTTAACTTGTGGTTTGTTCATTGCAAAAACTGTTGTATGGGGCTCCTTTCACAACTCTAATCCCTCACAGTAGCACATAAACATCTCACTTCTCATTCCCTGCTTAATAGCTGGCAATTAGCAGGATGTGGTACTCCGAAATGCTTCTCCTGCCTCATTTACCCAACCTCTTTTCTTTCCCCTGAACCCAAATAGGCTGAGGGCAGCCATGCCTTCACCCTTAGGGTCTGAGCCCTTCCATGTAGAGCCACATCTGCACAGTTGTGTGCTGAGACCCTCTGCTGGGAGCACCTCATAGCATGGCCAACAGCATAATGGTGAACAGGCCTGAGCGGGCACTCTGGGGATCACCTGAGATCGAGGCTTGTTTTGGATGGCCAGGTTTCAACAGTCAGCTTTATATTTGGCTTGCTTCAGTGAAGTAGTCTGTTCTTCATACTTTCGGCCTCGAGAAAATCCTGTGGCAACGAATCCCATTGATTAAATTATGCATTGTGTGAAAATGCATCTTCTCTGATTTTTTTTTTTTTTAAACTGTGCTGATATGAGCACTGGCACAGCTTTCAAAACAATTTTGTACTGGCTGAGCCAACTTCTGTCTGTATTGCACCGGAAAAATAGCTCTGCTGTGCTAACAAGGCTTGTACTCAGACACTTGCAAGTGCAGGTGTACACAATGATGTACAGATGCATATGTGGCCAGACACCCGGAAATTACACAAATAGTTACAGAAAGGAAGAAATGGAGATTTGGAGGTGAATGATACGCTTTATGGATACCCTCAAAAATTAGGTTGGGTCATGTTTCTGGACTACCTTGTCCAGTGAAACTGCTTGGGAACTGATGTTTTGTGGGCTCTGCTGTTATGCTACATTCTGCAGTCTCACAAAAATCCCAGCCCAAGCAGACAAATGCATTACAATAACTTTTTAACTGGCAAAGACCTCAAGGCAGTAGCTGGCAATGAGATGAAAATGAGAGAATCTTTTCCTAAAAGTTTGTAAAAATAATAATTTGATTCAGTGCAACGGGCAAATAAAAGCATGTCACCTCCGGTAGAGATGACAAACTTCTCTCCTGCTAGAAGCTGGTGCTGATGAATGGACAGCCTCCAGCCCTCAGCTAGCAACAGGCTGGCACTGGTTCCAACTCCTCCAGCAGCTTCAAAATCAGCTATTTTTTAATAAGCTCTGCTACTAAAAATTGATTCCTGTTTTCCTTGAAAACATGAATTTCTGTCTCATGGCAATTGAAGTCAGAGGAACAACTCATGCGAATGAAGGTTGTAGGCAGTCCCTTTGGTTCACAGCTCTCTGTTGGGCAGTCTTGGTGCACAACAGCAAGTGTGCAACCAGTTCCATGGAGAGCCACAGAAAGAACAGGGTGCGCGCGTGAGTACAGCAAACCACAGTAATCTCCACAGCCTTATAAAGAAGGAAATAGGAACCTGTGCATCAAAGATGGGGTACGGACCGCAAAGATGATGCTCTGTCATTGAATGCCAAAGGTTGATTTGCATGCCTCATTTTAAATAATTAAACGGCAAAATGGTTTTGCCATCTGCCAATGTCCATCTGGTGGAGGGAACACAAAGCCCTGGGTGGGAAGCCAGCACCAAGCAAGATCCTCTCAGTAATATGGGAGATCCCAGAAAGCAGCTCACGAATGCCTTGCGGTGCTGTCGTCTCTTCTTCTTGGAAATAGCTGTCAGCCCCGATAGCCCCAGTTTGCACAAGGTCACTGGAAGAGCATGCAGCTCTCCCAGTACCGGCAGAAAAGGGGCTTTGTAGCAGGTCCATCTAGTAAATGTTGCAATAAATGTTTTGTCATCACAAACACTATAACAGCATTTGTAAATGCAGAGTCTTACCTGGCTTCAATACCCTCTATCAACTTCGGCTATGTCCCCGCTCTGTAAAAAAAAAAAAAAAAAATAGCAGCCAGAGAGAGGTCTAGATCTAGGTGATGGTAATGTTCTCAGACACAGAAGGGTCTCTGTGAGGGAGGATTCAGAAGGTTCAGACTGTATTTTACACAAGAGAAAAATAAGAGGTGACGGGAAAGAGGTAGTAAAACAATGAAAAGTGCAGAGAAGGCAACCTAGTCATTCCCAGTTACCCTTTCAAATATCCTTTCAAACAAGAGTGAGCAGCAGCCTGGTGAAATTAAAAATACATTTAATACACATCAAAGGAAACGCTGGGGCTGGTTCATGGCTAGTTGTGACTGTGGCACAAAGCAGATTCATTGAACTAGAAAATTGCAGAGTGGCATTTTTTCTTGATGTTTCTTTTACTTTGGGAGCCCATTGTTTTTAGTAATTTTATAGAGTTCAAAGACATTTGTGCAAGCATTTAAAGCATGCACAGTTATATGAGCACAGGTACCAAACTGCAGAGGACGTCGCCTCTCCAGCTACACTCCACACTAAGGTAAGGAATGTCTGCTATGGGGAAGAACCAGACTCCACCACGGGCAGGGAGCGCTGCTGCAGTAGTAACACTATGCACAAGCAGTATTGCACCCCTGCATCTACAAGGGTTAACACTGCCAGAGCTCCTTCAGCCTCCCTTTAGCAGCTCCCCTCCAGGGCCTTACTGCTACAGGGCACTGAGCAACCCTGGTGTGGGCTAGAAGTCAATGAGAACTGAGGGCACCTGTTTTGCAAAAACAGGCTCATCTCCTTCAAAAGCCAAAATAATACAGTGCTTTTGCTGGCTGTGATAGGGAAGAAGCTTATTCTAGCAAAGAACACATCTTTCAGTGTGCGCTGCCCCTGCTATTATTTGTGTTGCAAGCGTGCCGCGGCACGGCTGCCACTGTGTAGATGGGCATGTAGAAAACGATATCTCTCCTCCAGATAACATCACTTCTTATTGCAAACTGCCAATTGAAGGCATTTCCTCACATCACAGTGACACTGGCTCCATTCCATCTTACAAACCCAGCAGCATGACACTGGGAGGCACTAGCAAACAGGTGAAAAAAGGGGATGTGGCAAAGAAGCCTTTGAGGTGTTCTGTGAGGAGCACAGATGACTCTCCTGCTACAGGTGTCTGAAGAATGTATTTAACTTTGTCAACTGTCTCAATTATTTCTCCAATTTTTTCTCACAATAAATTTTTCTGTACATTTGGCCCTGGCCTTCAACGCTGCTAGCAGTATTTTGCATAAGGATGTTGAAGATGTCTATACCAATGGACTTCCCTTCCCTGCCAGAACATTTTAAAGGACAAAGTGGAACTTCTGTTTTGGATTCTTATTATTTATGACAGGTGGCGTCTCAAAACATGTCTTCCTTCTGGTGCAACCTTCTTGTCCATGGCTGAGATTGACAGAATGGCTCTGTTGGGGGATTCTGTTTTCTTTAATGCTGTACACTCATGGCCAAAGGAAAGGGTCAGGTTGAAGCATGCCAAAGCTGTTCAAGTTCCTGGTAGGCGACTTTGCACCAGCCATGCAATATTTCTTCTCCAGAGTTTAATTTTTGGTCAAGGAAAAAGGATGTAGGCCGTCTTTCCCCAAACAAACAAAGAACCTTTTTATTGGCAAGCAGACAAAAACTTTGCTGGGGATTTTTTGGGAGAAGTCACACACCGCTCTGTTCCTAGATGCTTTGCAGGAAGGGGGATTGTAAGGAGAGACATTATGGAGCAATGTTGGAGCTCTCTGTTAGGCTTCAGAAAGCACAGCACCTGCCCCACTCTGTCCTGCTGTTATATGGACATTTATATGCCCAAACTCTAGCTCTTTGCTGGGGTGTGGATTTTTGCCCAGTACCTGAGCTAGCAGAATCAGCACAGACAAGACTTTTTTCTGTCAAAGTTTTGATGTTTTTTTCTGCTCAAGCATGAGTTTTCTCAGTGGCTTTGCTCTGGCCTCCTTTTTCGGTTTCTGGAGTCCCAGGACTTCCAAGGGCAGAGAGAATTTCTTGGTAGAAAATAAAGTGAGGAACGTCACTTTCACTTCAGAAGCATTTGTGTAATTTCATCCAAACACGTAACTTCGTATTTGCAGAAAAGAGCAGCAGAACTTGCTGTCATTTTAGATAACTGCTGTTGTTAATTGAAGTTCAGCTGGAGGGCGGGTGATAGCTGGTTGCACCCCAAGGAGCATCTCCTCGAGCTTGCTGGTATCTCGGCCTCCAATTGCCATGGCTGGGGACAGGCAGGCTCCTTCCTACTGCAGATGGAGTGTCGCTGCTGGTGCTGTAGGAGATGCAGAGTGCATCCCCCAAACCAGCTGAAGGGAGCCTGCTGTGATGTATTTTAAACTGTTGCAACAGCATTTGGCACTTTCCATTTAAAAGGCAAGTGCTAAAATAAATTGAGGCAACTTCTTATTTAGATAGTGGGAAGTTGCAGGACGAGGGAGGAAAAAAGCAAAACAAAGCTAAACAACCCAAACCAGCCAGAATCCAAATCTGTGTTTAAAATCTCCCCTATCTATTTAAGTTACTGTACCAGCTCAGCTCAATATCTAAAACAAAGAAAATGAATTATGGAACAGTACGAGGAGAGCTTGTTAATTTTCCCACTGATGCGCTGTGAAATGAAAGCTTTATTCTAAGAATATCATATCCTCAGGGCTCTGTCTAGGGAGACACTGACAAATACAAATGTCCTTACAGTTTTTCTTTTATTCTTGCTTTATGGTGTATTCCAGACAGATTTCCAAAATTATATATAATAATATATAATCTGTAGTTGTGGTTTGGTGGAGTTCAAGGCTGTGATTTTCCAGGACATAACCATGCCCTGTTTGAAAACGGAAGATCAAGTGCACATAATGAAAGGCAGATCAAATTCTGGAAGAATTTGTTTATTTCTTAATCAATATTAATATATGTGACTTTAATTTCAGCATCTATTCTCCTGTTACGTACCAAGGGAACATTAACAACAACAGCAGCTTTACATTTTTATAGTCTTTCATCAAGAAGGATTCAAAAGCGCTTTACAAACCTCAGACAAAATTCTTCTTTGATCAACACTGAGAATCTCTTAATCCATGGTGCAAATCTCCATTGCACTTCCTGTGCCTTTTTCTGCACACAGGACTTCCATTGATTTCTGCAGGAATCGTATGTGTGAAACAAGTGCAGAATGTGTAATAGCAATCTGCACTGCAGATAAAAAGGAAAAAAAATATTGTACATGTATGGATTCATTACTCTTCACAGAAAGGCACCACTGCTAGAGTGGGCCCTAGTTCTCTTACGTATGCATTAAAAAAAACCATCTGGTCTTGCCTGTTTAGGTATGAATACACTCTGTGGTGTTGCAAAATAGTAGCTTCTTTAGAAAAGGAAAACTAAGTACATTTGCTCCTGTACAAAAATTTACTTATTTGTCACAGGGAGCCCTCACTCACTGCCAGGTGCTTTAAATCTCTTCCCAGGAGCAGAGGATCAGATTGCACTGCCAGGTCCTGGCAGGCAGCTGCTCCAAGGCAATTGCTGTTGGTGCAAGCAACTTCCACACACTCAGCCCTTTCCACAGCAAAACCTCCTGCACCCTGCCTATTGCAAACTACAGGGCAAGGCTCCCAACTTTTCCAGAGCTTCTCTAGTGTGTGTATGCAAACCTTCCTGAGCTGGATGTTAGCTTGGAAGACTTGCAAAATTTCTTGGGAGAATCCTGAGAAAATATTAGATTTGGATATGACCTCCATATTTTAGTTTTTCTGTCTGCAGTCAAATCAGGAGGTGCAGAGAAGATGCAGAAAACAGAGTTTCCCAAACTAACTCCAAATTTGATTTGAGCAAAAACCTGAGTTATCTCTGTCTGAAGCTGACCTTTCATCCTTACAGCTAATGTTGCGTTTCTGCTTAGAGTTTGCAAGTACTCAGGAATACTTTCTTTTTTAATCATCAGAAAACAACGAGCAGCATCCAACTGAGGTGAGTGGAGAACCCAAAATTATCATTAATTCTGCCATCTCTTCTATTCAGTAATCAAGATTTCAGCTGTTATGTTGAACCATAAATCTCTGGCCCTGTCATGTCATATTTTACTAGGATGTTCATGTATCTCATGAGAAGAACCATACTTTTTAATAAGAAAATCATTTAAAATTAAATGTCCCCTAGGGATACTATTTGAAGAAGTAAAACGCTTCACTTGCAAAGACAGGTGTAATAATGTGATAAGGGATCTTTTAACTACTTCGTTTGAAAAGAGAGAGAATATTGGCTGTACCAATGTGAACAATGTCGGTCTATCTCAAAAGACAGTTTGTGGTCTATGGAGTTGTGTTGATTTATCTCACAGGATGAGCTGCCCCACTGAATTTATCCCTGTTTTTAAAAGCCTTTTGCTTCCTAACGGTGGAGATTGCTTTTTAAGTGATCACTTTCCTTACATTTCTTCCCGTTGGTGCACCTACATCTGAGCTTGCAGTCATGTTTTTAACGTGTTTGCTAACAGGGTTGCCAATTAGCACTCACACCATTAGCAGCAAAAGTTCATGTTGTATCAGTGGTGTTAATCATGTGTGTTAGAAACATGACTACTTAATGCAAATTCAGTCCTATCCAAAATTGCTTTCCTTTCAATTGCCAACCTACAAGAGCACTAATTACATGCTGTAAATTTAAAGGGGACTGGAAGTCTATAGGAACTCAATAGGAATCCTTCTTTGGGTGTCTTTGAGAACCGCAGGCCCTGTAAGGCCTACGGCAAGGCCCACAGGTGAAGCCCACCTGCAGTCACAGACCATAGGGCCACAGCAAAAGGCCCTGCTCTGACTCTGCTCCTTGCCTGTAGTCTTCACGCTGGTGCCAGAAGCTTTGCCTCCAATTCTTCCACTTGCTTGTCATGTAGAGGGAAGAGTTTGCAGGTAGGCAGTGGAAATCTTAAGTAACGCCATGCAAATAATTAAAATTAGTGATAATTTGGTGCTTTTCATCTTCAAAGTGCTTTACAAACATTAATTAGTTGAGTGCAGCAAAACCCCATAGAGTGGAAGCCACTCAATTCGTGTCTTCTGTGAAGTGACTTCCTTCGCTGTCCCCCACACACTATTTTTAGTACCTGCAAGAGTCTGCCTCACGTTTCCTTACTTTCTCTTCACATGGCACACACCTTTTCTGTGATGAAAGCCATACCAGCTTAGCAAGGGGGAAGGGGAGAGAAGGTTTTAAAATTAAATAGTCTTTTAAAACAGCAATTAGCTTGGATTTTCCTGGAAGAACTGAGGCATATGAAGATCAGAGGCAGGCACCTTCATACCCAGCACCAGCCTCCAAACCTTCAAACCTTCCGTCCCCTTTGAACATGAAAAGCTCTGTTCCTGGCACACCACGAAGTGGATCTGCTGGCTGATGGTCAGTGTGAGCGCACATCCCACTGTGAACAAAGTCACGTCGAATTTCAGCACGCGCCCAGCTGTCAGGCTTCCTCACCTGGTAACAGGTCTAAAAATATGGCTGCAGGGAGGAGATTGTCTTCATGGCTTTGTTGCAGAATTCTGCCTCTTCCTTGGATTCAGAAATACATCTCTTTCTGGAGTCTTGTGTCCACGAGGAAACAGATTCAACATTTTTTACAAATTGTCCTATTTTGGGAGACAAATGCACAGATTTTGTTTAGCTCTTTTATCATGGCTGCTCTCCTTGCACAGGTGTCTGCTCAGCCCTGGGCTGGCTCAACTCCTGCTCCAGTAGAGCTGCTGAGCCCTTCTCTACAGGAGCAGCCCCAATCTCCCATTGCCTCCCTTTTTTCCTTTGATAACTGCTGTTGCAGATATAGCCAGCTTACTCAGCGCTGCATATATTCCAGCTTATGTGACTGGGCTCCTGATGACCTTCTTCAAGTATTACTCTGTTGCAGTAATGATGCAATATAACATAATCAAGCAGCTGTTCGGACATCAATTCTTCAATTGACTTGCCTGCCTGCGTGCCTTTCATGAACTTGATGTTTGCTTTTCCAAAGTAATGGGGCAACCTTCCTACTAGCAGTGGGAATACACTAATGAAGATGGAGACCTGGTGGATCTCAGTTCAGGAAGTGCCTTCTGAAAAAAAAAAAGGCAAACTCCTATGACAAGAAACCCAGGGGAAAGCTGTATTCCTGTTTTTCTGTATGGCTTTCATAAAGCAGCTCTGCTTCTCAGTGTCCCTGGTCCCCACATGACAAGGTTTTGTGGGAATAAACAGGGGAAGGTGGGAGAGGAGGGGAGGTCAACAGCCAAGTTCATCCAGAAAGGCACTGGGGAGGGCTCACAGACACTGACAGGCTTCCCAGTCACTGCTCTGCATTGGATTTTACTGCTTCCCATTAACAATAGCTTGACATCACTTCCTGGAACAAAATGAATGTATTAAACTAAGTATTTCCTTTATAACACACAGTTACTCAGCTACTTATTTTTGGCTGGCAATGCTAACTTGAGCTCTTGGTTTGACTCCGTTTCCTGACCAGCCCCAATGTATTGTCTGTCTTCTACTGCAATCTTAAAATAGTCGAGCTCAGTCTCTGGGAAAGCAGGCACTGATGAATTTACACACCTATCTTGAAAATGTTTAGATCTTCAGCACTGTTGAAGAAAATATTTGCTATGGAAGTTGTGTGACATGTTAATCTTAAAAAAATTAGTTTATAAAAAGAAATTATATTTGGTCCTTCAGATATTAGCTATATCTCTACAGAATTTCTGCAAAAGAAAGCACCGTACCTCCTCAAAATATTCTATAATAAAGTTCCCTGCTGTGTGCCTGTAATGATTTTGTGCATATTACTTTGGGGTTTCTACAGGAGCATGAAGTGCCTGGCATAAACAGCTCCAGCATCAACACTGGGAGTGTGGTTACTGGGTAGAGACATCGGAAATTCCTTCATAGCAACACATCTTCATCAATGAAAATACATGGTTTGGTGACAGTAAAATTGTTTGAAAATTTCAACAGGTTATATATGCTACTGCAAACACTGTTTTCTGATAAAAACAATTTAAACTTTTCATTTTGGTATTAAAAAATGCCACTTCAAATATTTACATCAACTTAATTTTTAATTAAAAATCTCTTGAATGCTGAAGTCATAGAAAAAATAATCTGAGGCCGAATAAAATGTTACAGCCAGCTTAAATTAGTTACCAAATATGCTGGAAATAATTCATTGCAGGTCAACTGTAAATGAATTTCTCCCGTGATTTCTCAGCATACCCATGTAAAAGCAAAATGTCAGGTATTCACGCAGCCCTGTTATTGATTCTTGGCATTGTTCTTTATCTGATGACTTCATACACAAAAACAAAGCAAGCTGGAGAAGACAATGGAGACTTAAGCCTGTTGTAACTCTGGTGGGATAATGTGGGCTTGCATTACACATTTGTTTGCCTCAACAGGCCTTCATTTACAGCCAAAGGGAAGTTATTTCTTAATAAATCAATTGCTTGTGATCACTTGTCCATACCTTTTCCTTTTCACAACTCCATGTAAAGGATGTCAGTGTAAATGAGAAGAATGCCCCATTAAGTTCATAATACACAAGACCTTCCAACTTCACCTCATCATTAAAATCGCTGCAGGCCTCCAGAGTCTCCTTTGAACTCACCTTACTTTGCTAGATAAAGGCCAGCAGGTGAAGAGTCGCAACAGCAACAAACACAAATGAAGGAGATTTGAGAGAAGTTCTATTTCAGAAAATGACTATTGTTCACATAATGCCATTTTGGGTATGGCATCTTATAGGTGACCAGGAGGGCAAGCATCAAATACAAGGGATACTTTTCAAAAACCTCAAGTGGAACTTTTGTTTGTTTCTGACTGTTGGTTCATGTTACAAGGATGCAGTTGTGAGGAGCTCTTCTATTTGGGAGCCACAAAGATACCACTAGTTGTGAAACACTCATGGAGTCAAAGGTTTCAGACTTTCAGTTCATAACAGCAATACTAAAGGGCTTCTTTGTGGTCCATGAACAGAACTGGTCTTTAATCTGAAGACCCCCCATATTTTTTGGCTGCTCTGAACTGGTTTGTCCTTAGGACTTTGCCAGCCTTCCTCTGAACGTTCATCTCACCATTAGTTTTGCAACTGAGAGATGCAGAGTGGGGTTGGGAAGCTTCTACTTCGGCAAATTCAGAATTAATGTTTAAGTACATACTTTCTAGTAAAAAAAGAAATATTCAAATGTAGACCCCACTAATACGGCCCAAAGTACTGTTTTGATTAAATGCCCAATTTAGTCATCAAGCATCCCTTTATACATTGTACCACATATAGACATGCTTTAGAGCACAGTAGTCATCAGACATGTGGATATGGGGAGGTTTTTTAAGTTTTTGTGGGCTATCTTGGCTTTATTCACTGGTTCACCACTACACTTTTTCCTGCCAGGCTGATTTCTAAGCTCCGCTTTTTCTTTCTTTGGAAAATTATCACAATACCTTAACAATGTCATGCTACTGATCACAAATAATATGCAGCTTGACTCTGTAGAGACATCTTTGCCTCAACAGCAGGGAGGAACAAGTACTGCCCAGTAGCTTTGCTCTGTCTCTCTCGCTTTCCATAGCGGTTTGTACCCCTGTTGAGGTGACGCTCTTGGGAGAAGAAGACAACCTGTGCTTGGGGCCACAAGTGAAAGGGCAGGAGAGCTGGGAGTGCCAGGCGGATTTCTACTTGAGAATTTCTTGTCTTTTCAGCATTTCCCTTTCTTGCATAAGCATCCATCCAAAACAGTGGGTTTTTCCCACCAAATGTGCTTCATTTGCCTCACCCGGAGCCATGTGGTGCTTGAGGATGGAGCGTGCAGGCCGCACTGCCCGGGCTGGTTTGCAAGGAGGGTAACGCAAAGTGCCGCCCCTTCCGTGGAACTGCAGGGGAGAAGCTGCTGAGGACATGTGTGTTCACCCAAACAAGAGTTTGAGCAGGTGAGCACTTCTGCTTTGAGAACTGCAAAGAAATGCTTTTAATGGTGGTCTTTGAGGTCCCTCCTGACTCAAAGCATTCCAGGATTCTGTAATAACTGCACTGGGGCTGTGCCCGAGTTGGACTCCCAATGTCTTCAGCATCCGAAGCAGGGAGCAGCATGGAGCAGAGGCACAGCAGATGCTCAGAGGCTTCTTAAGAGAGCACGTCTTTTGTACCAACTCCAAGGGAATAATGTCACCTATCCAGCCACCAGCCCCACTTTGCACAGTGCCTGAGTTTTTCCTTAGAAGTTTCCTATTCAAGCACTTAGCCTGACCAGGGCTGACCTTGCTTAGCTTATGAGATGTAACAAGATCACTGCCTGAGGTGTGAAATGACACTGGAATGGAGGTCATGATCTTACGGAGAGCATCTTCTTCCTCTGCCACTGCATATCCTCCTGCTTCCCCTGCCCCAGCATCTGACTAATCAGGCCGAAACAAATGCACCACACTTGTAGCACACCGCTGGCAGAATATAAAAATCTGTCCTTTCAGCTATTCAACCATCTCAGTGGTACAGACTTTTTTTTAAATATATGAATCCAAAGATCAAGCAGTACCTTTTTTATGATTTTTTTTTCCTGTCACTGCTTCAACAGAAATTAAAAAGTGCTTTCTATATCTCTGCAAGATGCCAAAACAGATTAACAGGCAGACAAACAGACAGTGGCTTTTAAGCAATGTGGACAGAACACAAAATCAATCACTGTGAATGAATAATACATTTAAGAACTGCAGCAATAGGAACGGCAGAAGATTCATCTGCATCTACAGTGAAACTACCTGGACTCATTTTAAGGTGGAATGTTTTGCAGGAAGTACAGCAGGTGCTTTTGTTTTGATATTTCAAATACAATAAGAATGAATTTGTGTGTGTGTCAATCTGTCACACACTAGACAGGGCTGGTTCAGTGAATGGGTATTGCTATGTAAAGCTTTACATCGAGCTACGGAGAATACATAGTTCTTTTATTTACAGGGCATTAGAATAGCACGGTATACAAACAACATTCATAAATGACTTCTCATATGAACTGCTACAAAAAAAGCTTTCTGTTAGGAGCCCTGGGTTGAATAATATTTTTATTGTGATTCAGTAAAGAACGAGCTTCTAAAGCAAACTTAGCAGGATAAACTTAAGAGATAAATCAAGCCTAAATAAATAAAAATATTGAAATTCAAGTACAGGTTTCAGCAACAGGCCTAACTGACAAAAGAAAGGGGGTAAAGAGTCCTTCTGCTGAGTTAAACCAGGCTCGGATCCGTGGGGACATGTCAATTGCCTTGTTTATTTTTACCATTGAAGCTAAGCTGCCTTTCTGAGGAGAACAGAAAAAGGAAAAGGCCCAAAGGCTGTTAACATTTTTTCGGGGGGAGAAGATTCTGCTGTGGGTGGTAAATCCCTCTCTGCCATGGGAAAAATTGTAGGAAACCCCGAAAGAAGGACCTCACTGTTTTCCCTCATCTGCGATGTCACAGTAACCTGTGTTATAGGAGAACACAAGGCTGTTGAGCTGGACAAAGATTTGTTTGCCCACGTCCGTCTAACAGCGATTAACTTAGGAAGGTTGTCACAGAGTAAACGAGGAGGAAACAGCCACCATTCATCAGCTGGTGGCTTCCTGGTACAGCTCCTGCTTTCAGAGCTCCTGCAGCAGATTAAAAATGATGCAATACATGGACTGCAGCCGTCATTTTATGTTTGCCTGCACGTTCAGGGTGACAGGGAAATAGGCGACATGGGCACACTCCTGAGGCTTTCACTGAAGCTGATTTCTAGGGTTTTGAGGGGTTTGCAGTAGAAAGGAGAAGCCTTCACTAAGATTAATAATGGCTCTCCTCAGTACTTGGTACAAACATCTTGGGTGTGTGTCCTACACCCATCATTGAAGTGGTAAGACAAAATGGAAGCTGTAACTCACATTACCCCAGGTACCATGCAGCAGGGCATAGCTTTAGGTTCCCAGGAGTATGCCTCCGGATGCTGCAGGCAGCATCATCATCTGTGGGACTACAAGTACTGGACAAAGAGTAATCCTTTGGGGGCTGAACTGTCAATGCCAAAAATAATGCATCTTTTTCCATTCTCTATTCCTTTAATTCTTCTCTGTCCATCAGATTTAGAGCAGAGAATCTCAGCAAGCATATTTGTGAAAATGCAACCCCACCAAAAAAAAAAAAAAAAAGAGAAAGAGGAGAAACACAGCCTCTGCCAAGTGGCACGGGTTCATTCCTTCGCGTTTTTATCTAAATGACTAAAATCATGCAGATTACTTGGGATCAATTTTGCTCACCTTTGCAAATGGCTAAGCAACTGCATTAGCGCTCAGAGAGTCTTGAGAAATCTGAAGAAGAGAAAAAAATCAGTTTAATGAAGAATCAGCAAGACTTCTCCTTTCCAGCTTCTGCATCCTTCTAAAAGGAGAGCAGCAGAAAGAGAGAGGGTGCACCTGAAAGAATATAAGCAACAGGGTTCACACATTCTCAGGCAAAATTAATTTCTCAGATGCTCCTGAGGTCTGTAGTGTCTCTGCACTCTGGCACAAGCTGTAGGGAGACAAGGACGTTTTTTTTTAGATCTGAGTCAGAGGGAGCACTTTCCTCAAGAGATCAAATGAGCACTAATCAGGAAGAATGTTTGGTTATTAAATGCATCATTGAGCCCTTTAAATATCACTCGTTGGGTCATAAATTCCTATTAAACACAGATAATCCATCATTGTCTCATGCAGATATAGAAGATAAAAATAGTAAGAGATTTGCCAGCCATCCACCTCTATCCCCGAGTCTTTCATTCCACACACTTTGAGACAGGTGATGCTGATGTAATCTTCAGCTCTCAGCTTATTCACTGTGCTGTGCTTCACACAACTCTTTCTCCGCACCTCACGCTCTGCTCACTAATTCCTGCTGAGGGTCTTCTTTGTGCTGGTCACACACTCCTGTTACCCCTTCTCCCACTCTACACACAGCTCTCAGCTTACCCAAGTGCTATCCCAAAGGGGGTGTCTCCAGTAACAACCTACACGCTACCACCTTTGCAAGCTGCTCTTTAACATGTTTTCTGTTTGGGAACACCAAGCTTCTTCAGGAAGGGAATTCTCAAATGCACCAAATGCAGCCAGGCTTCCTTCCCTTTGTTTCACCTGACTTGTTGATGCATGTGCCCACCACAGGGCTTGCTGTCTTTGGCCCCATTGATAAGAGAGGACAGGAAAGGCATCTGCACAGGGAAGCCTTCAGCCTTGTTGTTTAGAGTATAATTGCGCTTGTGCTTGTGAAGAGCTCGCTGCAGAGCAGCAGGGAAAGCTAGCTGGCTTCCTGGAGTGCGTGGGAGGCCATGAGTAGGTGGCAACTAAAAATTGTAACTGAGTTTGGAGGGGTTTAAAATCATTATTACTATTATTTTAGATTCTACACTGAGATAACAAACCTTACCAGTTGCTCAGCTGTATGTAACTTATCTACAGAAATGTGTTATTCTATACGCTTCTCCAAAATGGATGCTACATCAAGAATAAGAAATTAGTGATCATTCTGTTCAGACTAAAATGGCTTTTCTGTTCAGTCTCCAACAGGGCTTTGGCAAGACGATTTTAAAAATAACTACAGTTTGGAACCCAGATTGCATTCCCTGCCAGATTATAATGATCACTTCAACCAGGGCTGGGTGAATTTCAAAATGCTCAGAGGCTCAGTTCAAGACAGTGCCCTCCAGTCTGTGATATTTTTAGCGATGGGCAAACCCAAAAATTTGGGTGGTTATCCAGAGTTCATCTGGACTGCCCAAAAGCCTGCAGTCTGCAAAAATGGGCTGGAAAGTTTTCAAGGGAGATGGGTTTTGCACTATTTCCAATACTGCTTATTTCTGCTCAGGTCAGGAATCCTAGGAGAAAAATCCTCTTTCTTCATTCTGTCTTGCTGCACTTCTGTTTCCAGTCATAGCAGAAAAGTGCAGAGTCTGGCACACAAACTTGGAAAAGTAGCTGAGGAAAAAATGAATGGCTCATGATGGTTCATGTTTGGATGGTGGTTCAGGTATGTTCCTATCTGGGGGTTCAACCCTACTTCTACCAAAAGCAGAGGGAACTTTGCATCGCTGAACACAACAAAAGATCTGTTTCATGTCTTCCTATTAACTCTATTAACATATCCCTGAGTAACCTTCTACTACTGAAGCAGAACCATTTTATATAGGACAGAATTCCCTGAGGATTACAACTTCCTGGCAGTTTTTGGTGGCTTGCTTTTCTTTCCTTCCATGCCAGATACTGACCATGATGTAAAACTGTTTTGCAAGCTGTAAATGAGTATTTTATATCTTTCAGGCAAAGAATTGTGAGCTACCCAAACCATTTAACGACTGAGCCAAACTCATCCCTAGCTTAATCTTGAACAATTTCAGGAAAGTTGCACCAGCGGGCAATCAGATTTAATCTAGATTTAATCTTTCCATTTCTTGTGTGAGTCCTGGCTATATGAGGTCTTAACAATTAATCAGCTGAGATGGCTTTTGGAGTGAGGCTATAGATAAAGAAGGAAGGTGGCAAAGATGGGTTCCTGAATGTTAAATAGACAGCCTGGGAGAATTTCTAAACAAGTAAAGTTATCTTAGGCCTCATCAGGGAGAGCCTGAATTGCTTCTGCCATGGGAAAAGCCCAGTATGCCATATTCCAGGAGATCCTGTCCAGAGAAGCTGTGGATGCCCCATCCCTGGTGGTGTTCCAGACCAGGCTGGATGGGGACCTGGGCAGCCTGATCCAGTGGGCAGCAACCCTGCCCACAGCAGGGGGTTGGAGCTAGATGGTCTCTAAGGTCCCCTCCAATCTAAGCCATTCTACGCCAAATCATTCTATGATTCTATGATTTCCAATGACACAAACTCAGCAGTTTAAGGCACAACATTCTCCTGGTCTTCTGGGACTTGAGCCCCTAAATCTAAGAAAAGAAAACTACATTATTGTTTTCTTCCAAATAGCATATGCTTTTCAAATCTTTGTGTAATTACTGAAGTATCATGCTTTTCTTCCTGAGCAGCACTTCTCTTCATGGTGTCTGTCTCAGCTGCCGTCAGCACAACCTTGCCCTGGCTCTGTATCTCAGCACCATCGAGAGAGGCAGGAAATTTCCTTGAGATAGCAATTTCTGAAAGGGTTCAGGATCCACTTCTCAATTAGCCCTCTAATTGGCAGTGGCAGGGGCTGAATTCCGGTTACAGCAGTAACAAGCAGTTTGGTTCAAGCCATGCCTTTGCCTGCTGTTTGTTCCTGCAGGAGTTCACCAACAAAGATATATGCAGACCTCAGACCTCAGCACAGCAGGAATCTTTACAGCAGCACATACTTCTGCTTTTTGCTCTGAAGTCATAAACTTAGATTATTTTGCACCATGCTACTTTGTGCACCAGTGCTCTTTATTTTTGCAGCTTACAAACCCATTTGGAATAAAACTAGAAGTACACCTGAACAACCCCCCACAAACAAAACTCACATCAAACCCTTTGAGATGTTGGCAGGCTCTTGGTTTTGTTTTTCACTCCTTCCTATTTCAGACTCATTTGTTCTTCCAAATTTGGGCCGGGACCAGAAGCTAAAATATTCAAAAGCTCCAGATAATATTTTTATAGTGCACAGTTTTGACCCCTTGAGATGTTAAGCACTTTCAGTAAGATCTGGGGACCTTCAGATCATCAGTTGGCTTTACTGGAGAGGACAGAGTCTCCAACTCAAGTGACCTTATGCAAAATCTAGCATTGATCTAGTTTTAGATGCTTTCTGGAAAGCGGAGACCTCTTCCTGCTGTGCTGCCTCTGCCTTCTTTCAGGTTTTGGACTTTCATGGTTCACATCCTTCAAGTGTGAGAATGTGAGACTGAGCATCTATGACCCAAGCTGGAACCAAAAAGAGCTGAGGAGAGCTCTGAGAGCTCGCCCCTTCCCCAGTGCTCAATGAAATACGGTTCTGTGATGTTTGCTGAGGCTGGCTTATTTGAAATGCAGTTTCTGCCTGGAGCCAAAGTTTTCAGAGCTGGTTTTCTGCCTAACTAGAAATTCAAATATAAGCTTCCAGATTTGGAAGCCAAAATGTAGCCACTTGATCTGGAAAATTTGGGTTCCAAATGAGTGACTTCCCTTTAACTGAACATCAGTGACAAATGAAAGGGACACATCATCTATTTCTTTAGGCAAGTAATGCCACCACCGGGATGGAGACAATCATTTGCCTGGGGCAGGGCTACCAACTTTGGTCGGGAGGGCTGAGCAGTCCAGCCTTGGAGATCTGCCCTTTGCTTGGCACCAACTCACGCTGCAGCTCAGCTAAGCGCATGCTGAACTTTAAGCAGATGCTGAAGCACTTTGCTAAATTCAGGTCACAGGAAAACTGAGTCTGTTAAGGCTGAGATCACTTAAGTGCTTTCCTGTTTAAATTTTTCACAATTTATTGTGACAAAAGAGATAAAGTGTAGGCTATTAAGTCTAATTAATGGCACATGAAGTAACGTTGATATGCAACTGCAGAGAAAAGTGATACAGCATATACTGCTACCTCTTTCTTTCTTCCCCTTTTCAGAGTGCAACCATTGTGAAGGACTAGATCGAACTCTCATTTAAAGTTAGAGGTTTGGGGTTACTTTTTGTCTGCAGACCTGAACAAGAAGACACCCCACATTGCTCATTTGCAGTTCTTGGATGTATTGCTCCATGATAAAGCCCCACTGTCTGCAGCAGACAATGAAGCAGAGAAAGGGGATGTAACCTCCTTATGGTCTGAAGCATCAGCAACAATGCCCATGCTCCTTCTCTCCCTCCACCCTTGCAGTACAGCCTATAGAAAAGAGAGCCTGCCAGGCCAACGTCTCCTTCAGCCTCCTCCATTTGGTCCTTCTTGCTGACCCAAGCCTGCTGGATGGCCTCTTTTGGAGACAAGACTGCTGTATGAATCTTCCCATCAGGCTCTGAAGGTCCATGCACCGCAGAGACCAGCTGCATTAGACACTGATAAACACAAAGAATACAACAAACATCAGCAGAAGGACACTTAAGCACATGTGTTAAATAATTAACTCCCACAACAGCCCAGAGAGGCAGGATTCCCAATTTCACCATGGCAGAAAGCAGAAGCAGAAAGGTTAAGCAATTTGCTCAAGGTCACAGGAGAAGTAATTGTCAGTGCAGGGATTAAGACTTGGGAATTTATAGCTGCTAGTCCTGTGTGCAGGCCACTAGATCACAGTCCCTGGCACTCCAGAGAGCCAGGCTGCTTATTCTTCCAGTAAAATGCTAAAGCCCATGCTCTGACCTTTCCTGGCGTTATCAGATGAAGTGCTCTCTTAACTCCAGGTTGCAGAGGGCAGTGGAGATGGGGACGAAGGGACAGACTGAAACTGGTTTGTTCAACGCTTGTGTAAGAGGCTTTTCCTCGAACCATTTGAGGAGTGCTTGCTCTCTGCTTTTCTGCAGTGCAGGAGAGAGAATGCAGTGACAGGATAGAGCCTTCGGAAGTGTTTGTCCCGTTTTCACTTGTCGACACTGAGAAGCCATTTCAGTAGTTATACTGGGGGTGTGGGCTGGTTTGTAGCATTCACAGGAAGCCAAGTGCTGCCTGTGAATTAGTAGTACTTACGGTACACGTAAATAGGCTATAATTCACTGAAATTTACGTATGGAAATCTTCCAAAGTGTTGACATGTAAAATTCAGTATTTCAGTATTTCCAGCCCACTACTACTATTCTGTGAGGAGCGTCAGCTTCAAAGAAGCAGGCCCACCTCCCTCTCTTCTTGAGCCTGCCACTGTTGAATTACTTTATCCTGCATCTGCATTAGCCATTGGAAGACAACACCATCAAGATGTGGCAGCTGCATGGCTACAGGCAGAGTTCCCAGACCTGTAGGCCCAACGGCCAGTGAGCACGTGACTGGACAGGGCTTTGTGGAGGAGCACTCTGTGGAGGAGAGGCCGCCATGCTCAGGGCCTCCTTGCTCAAGTCACATAGGGGTGTTCTAGGAGACAGTAAGCCCCTGCTCCCGCTTTACTGAGCTCTTGAAAGGTAGCCATCCTGCATTCATGTGGGCATGGTGGTGTTGCAAGAAGATTCTGCACATCCTTCAGTAGTGTTTATGGCCAATAATTCAGTGGGACCCAAAAGCACTGCACCATAATGGTAGTTGCCTCCTCTGTGACGTTAGGCACTAGCTCTTCTTCCACCTGCCTCAGCCCACTCTCCCTGGGCCTCAGACAGCAGCTGAGCAGAGAGTCTCTCATACTCTCCAGAGATATTTTCAGAGCTGCTGAGAAAGTTTGGCAAGACTCACATTGGATCTCACATTGGAGCCATGTCTATGCACTTCTATTTTTACCTGCAAACCTCGGTGCTGTGATGGCCTTCCTGTCTGCAGAACCAGGAGGAATGACCTCAGAGCAGCGACTGCCCTCTCAGTAATCAGCCTCATGCTGTCTCTGATTATTAGCAAGAAATCTAATGCAAAATGAGAGTTACATGAATCTGTAAATCAGTGGGCCTAAAGGATCTCTTCCTGAAAGCACATGGTGCCAATTCCCTCCCTAGGGCTTTGCCAGGCTGCTCCTGAAAGCTGCAGGTTTGAATGTTTTATAAGGAAGGAAGGAGAGCTTGAGAAATTTTAAGTGGAAACAACCATACAGTTTATAAACCCCAATTTTATGAAGTATGAGGTAGCTTCTCCGGGACAGCTTAATGAGAGGATACAAATGAGAAGTATGTGTGCGTGTTCGTATGCATATAGGACCTATTTTTTATACATACCAACATGCAAATTATATCGCATTTCTTACCTTGCATAGTTCAGTTTTGATATATGATTGGTTTCCTCCAATTTTACACCTCATCTGAATGCACAAGTCACTTGACAATCTTGTACCTCAAAGTCAGGCAGATAATTCAGACTACGCTAGAGCTAAACACTTCCCTCTTTTCAGTTGTCTGCTCTAAATACAAGCCCATGTGATTTGCTAATTTACATAATAACTTCTGACAAGCTGACTCTGAAGTCATCTTGGGTGATTTGCTTCTTTCTGCAAAACAAAATGGGAGACAGTAACATCCAAGGGAATGAGAGTATCTATTGCCCTCAGAATGAACGACTCCAGCTCTTGGAGCTCTGCTTTCTCTGGAGATAGCAGAAGCAGAAATTATGCAGCTGCCATGGCGATGGAAGCAGAAAATCTCTAAGGGGGCCTGGAACTGCGTCAAGTGGGTCATATCTCCATCTTCCTATCGCACAGACTATAAGATGTTCCGAGACGCTTCTCTTCTCCAGGCAACAGCCTTAGTGTTACCCATGTGTTACTACCAGGAGGGTCACATGAGCCGGGAGTTAAACTATGTGTTTTCTCTCCCTGAAATAACATACAATGGTGCTCTGAGAGAAAACATACAGTGGTGCTCTGGAAAATAAGTCAGATTCATCTTTTCTATTATTGAAAAAAAAGTTTCCTTTGGATTATCTTCTCACTGAGCCAGAAGTCTTTGAAAATTTGGTCCCAACATATCTTGTCTACAAAGTCAATTAGCTCCAAAAATGACAACACTTTAGAAAGAACCCAGAAGCTGTTACAGAAATACCTTGCTTTATTAAGCCTGGCCAATTTTCTGTCAACAAAAATTATGCTTCTGAAGTGATGTGGAACAAGAATCAAACATGAAAGCGTACAAGTATCCACTTTTGAGTCCTTGAACAGTTACAAGAAGCCACTTCTCCTTGGTATTTCTGCTACACAGAATGAATTTTCATTACCTGAAGTATCTATTATCTAATGAATAAGCAACTTGCATTATGCAATAAAGTGTAGTATGAACAAAAATCCTGGGAAATATACATTATTTCATGATGAGTTCTTGCAGCAGAAATGATATTTTTAGTGACTTCTGTAGCGTGGATGATGTGTCATTGACCACATTACTGGGCTTGTAGTCAAACTTCATCTTAACTTCTAAACAACGCAAGTAATTTCACAAAAAAGCATGTGCTGGTAAGGGAACATGTATTTTCTAATCAGGACATCATATTCCAGATCCTTGGTTATGGTTGAGGATTGCAATTCCCAAATGCCATATGGTTCACGTGTAGTCCAAAACCTATGGCAATTTGAAGTTCCACCAATCAAAAATGGCACAAACAGTCCAAAACATGGAGACAAGGTCTAGAGATGTTAGGCCACTCCAGCTGTGGGAAGAAAGAATTACACATTAATCCACAAGCATTACAGTACGGAGAACCTCCAAACACTGAGACCTGCCCTGATGGCTCTAGCCTTCCCTTTATACCACTTTAGAGAAACTTTGGGGAAAATATATACCTTCAGCTCCCAAGGAAAGAGAGGCTGTAATCTGAATCTTGAAAGCTACATCTGTTGTTCAAGCATCCAAGGATGGTGTCCAGGTCCTTGTTGTGTTCTGCTCCCTTGCTAGTGCATCATGGTTTTCCTACCAACAGAAAACAGAAAATAGAGGTTGCTGATACATCTGAATGTACCACAATATATGTCATGATCAGTCCCTGTTATTTCTTTCCAGTTTTGCACACAAGGAAATATATCCAAAAACACTCCAGCTGCGCATTTTTATGAAAGGGCAGCCCTAATGGCAGGTGTAGCCTAATGACTTATTAGACTAAATGCAGAGTTGCTTGGTAACGTGAAGAACCTGTGTCAACTGTAAGAAACACAAGAGATTTTGCTGTTTGGAAAACAGTGGCAATAGCTGAATTCCACCATGAACATTAGAAAGAACAAGCACAAAGGCTAAGATGGGTGTAGCTCCAACAGAAGGAGCGCCTGGGTTGTTGCTGAGACAAGTGCATTTAACATCAGGTAGCAGATGTGCAGATGTGCAGGGAGTGGTGCAATTAGCACTCTACTCTGAGGAAGGGTAAGGAACCATAAAGAACAGCAAAACATTATTTACGGAAGCCAAACAGCCAAGGCTGAATCTGCTGCGATAACAAATCCATAAAGTCATACTGGAGCACTAGTCATGAGGAGCAGGAGTTTGGCAGAGAGCCTGTGACCATGGAAATAATTGATATTTTCAGTTAGATGGCCAGAACCAAAAAAATAAAAAAGAAAAAAAATCAGTCTGGGTTGTCTGAAAACACTTCTTACCTCTTTTCTTCAGCAAGCAAGAAAATAAACTGTCTTGAGCTGGAGAAACATTTTGTTCAACCCAAAACATTTTGCTTCCCCACATCTTTAATCAGAGCAAAAGGAAATGGAAATGCAGGGCTAGGCTCACATCTGGACTCAGGAGTTACTGAGGATGCCAAGGAGGGGACAGGTTCTGCTCCCTTCCTCAGCCGAAGCCCAGCAGCTCAGACCCTTCCCTGAAACACAGATGAAGTTTACCTTTCCCCACCCCAAAGGCAAGAGAAAGGAGAAGTAGTCTGAAAAAGAAGACCGAAAAACCCAGTCCACATTTTCTGCAAGGTGCTGTAAGGTCTGAAAGGAGAAGCAAAGGGAAACAAGGCCGGTACCTCTACGGACAGGTCATCCAGAGCAGGGGTGTCACTGGCTGTCTGATTCCTGACTCCAAACAGGGTCAAAAGCCACACAAAGGAAATTCTGGGGAAGAGGGATGGGCATGGGATAGCCCTTGTGTAAGGTGCTGGAAACCAGGTAAGGCTCCAGATAGGTGGGAAATGTGGGGTTACTCTACGGGATAGACTGAACCCAAGATGAGCTAGAACACTCAAGATGAAATGGGAGAAGCTCAACTTCTTTTAGTTTGTTTCTTCATATTTTTTGTAGTGGTTGTTGGTTTTTTGTTTGTTTTGCTTTGTTTTCCAGAGGTGCATGAACTAGTTGCAGGGAAGGGACAGAAAAACAACAATAAAGGGAGGCTGAAGGAGAGCTCACCAGCTCAGACTGTGCAAGAATGACTGAGTGCTCATACGGCAAGGGTGGCTGAGTGCCAGTTTTTGTTCCAAATATTCAAGTGCCTTTTGCTCTGCATATACAAATATTCATAACCTGAGTGAAAGAATTTCAGCAGAAAAGAGTCAATATTCAAAGTACCCTCAAAGTTCAGTAGTGAAGGTCCCTTTTAAAAGTACAAACCAGACATGGAAGGGACTGCAGCTCAGCACTCCCCTGTCCCAAGTTTTTGTCCTCACATTTGGATGGCAAGCATGCATGTAAAGATGCATGTAAGGATGCCGTGGGGGGTGGGGGGCAGAAGGAGGTAAAAGGAGTATTCTTTATGATTAACTACTCCAATTTCAAGAAGAATCTGTCAAACTGCACAAAGAAAATATATAGGTTGAAGATGCTAAGTCCATTGAATGTATTTGCTCTTTATTTTTGTATTCCCTGAAAATGTTTTCTGAATTGTTTTTCCTGTCTTGATGCTGAAATGAATGATCTGTTGATTTTTTTTTTCCTGAGACTAATAACACTGTATAATGCAACAAAATAGAGAAGCCAGGTGGAATACTGCATCTGTGCCCCTACGCCAAAGCACATGCGTAGATAGACAGCTTCTGTTGGTCTGCTCTGAAGGACAGAAGCATCCCTATGAGACTCCATGTTCTCATGGCCCAATTCCACTCTTACCAGTGAGATAAATAAGATGATACATCCTGGTTTTCAAAAAAAAAATAAAATAAAATTACAACACCAGCTTGAGAAGCAGTAAATTAAAAAAAAAAAAAAAAAAAAAAAAAAAAAAAAAAAAACTGTTTACTTCCTGTCTTGTACTCAGATCAGCCTGAAAATGAAACAGTATGTGAGCACAAAAAGTGATTATGTTACTCACAGCCTCCAGCTATTCTGACTTCACTGGATGGATGCCTTACAAGCATCTATTGTTCTTGGAGATAGCCTGAGACTTGCTTCCCAGAGACATTATTATACGTTCTTGCTACAAGGGGGAAAAGAGCTCTGATATTGTCATGTCATCTCTTTAGTGGTATCTCATATGCACTACACTGTGGAGGTGTGACAGGGAAGAAAACCTGTTATATGACTAATGGCATTGAAACAGCTACGCTACAGACCCAAGAGCCAATCTTTAACTCATGGTTGACTACAGCTCCACCTCTGCACTCCCTGCTAGCTCTCGGGACCTTTATACTCTGCTCCCCAAAAGAGTAAACCTTTCTGTTTGGTTCCAAAAAGATAAATCCCTGCACCACCCCCTCCATCACCTGCCTCTGTCCCATAGTCCTGTTTACTGAGACCACTCGATGGTTTAATGGAGCTAGCTCTGTTGGAGGAACCACTCCTGCAAGCTTCTGAGGCTGTGGTGGCTCCTTGCCTTCATGGCACATGTTAACCAAGCACCTGTAGAGATGACAGCAGATCTCCTGCATGTTTCCTCATGCTCCAAGCTCAGCCCTCCACAATGGGGCTTGTTGCTGATATGACTGATGTATAAATGGAAATGTGCATCAGGAGCTGATAAAGGGGTGCTCTCCAAAGCACGTGCAAAGCTCCTTATCCATGGGGTCAGCAATAACCTCACTCTACAAGACAGTATCTTAAGAACATGTTATTTCCAAATGCTGCAATATATGGCAATACAATTTTCCAGTCTCAGGAAACATGGCAGAGAAAAGAAGGTATTTTGAATCCTCATGATGTTGCTCAGGTTGGTAATTTATGAGCAACTTTACACACTTGGTAGCACTAAATATCAAGAGTTTTTCCTCTTCATAACTGTTTTTTTTTTTTTTTTTTTGACAGGAAAACCCCTCAGTGATGGAGGGCATTTGGTTTGATTCAACAGGGCCAGTAGCTAGGCCTGAGCAACAAAACGTAATGGCTCTGTAGAAACAAATGCTTCATCTCCACCTATCTACAGATTTTAACAAACATCTAGCTGTATTGCCAGGGGTTGCAATGGGCCACTACTCAGCAGCACCTCTTGGTCTTATTCGAAGGGGCATGACAGCCAAAAGAGAGCAAATAGCAGGTTACAGGACTACATTCTTCTTCCCACCAGAACTTGCTCCAGTATCTGCTTGCACTAGTACTTCCTAGATTTCATCTTTCCCAAACATCCCTTCCAAAAAGGATAACCAGCAGTAGAGTGCTTACCAGTGGTGTTTGCAGGGTAAACAAGGAGATACCTCAGCTTACCCTTTTTTTCTGGCTAGATTGAATCAAAAGAACAGGTTCCATGCACTGTATCATCATGGGTCATGACTGCACCAGCTGTCCACACTCAGACCTTATGGTCTGGATAACAAGATTTTGTAATCTCAGACGGCACAAAGGTGGAAAGCTAAAATCAAGGAATTGGCAAAACACAGTGAGATAAACCATAGTCTCTATAAAATAATCACAGTAACTCTACCTTGGATTTTGTTTTCATGTTTCCTCTAAGCCACACTTTGCAGGACAGCTTGTTAGTACCTTCACTTGGCCATGATGTGCTGTCCCAGTTGCAGAGCTGACCCCCGGTGCCTCTCCCAGTAGGACTCGCCTGAGGGAATTATGCATATTGCAGTCCTACAGGAGCACAGTCAGGCATGCAGGAAAAGAAAACCAGACCAAAAAAGGAGAAAAGGGGCTGTATGTCTTTCCAAACCCATATGTGATAAACACAAGTACAACAAATATCTCTTTATCCTGTTTATGTGAATCTCAGGGCAGAACACTGTATGAGGATGGAGGTGCAGTTGGCAGCTGCTAGAGAGAGAAGATGACTTCAGAATTGAAATGGAGGGACCAAGGCAAAAGCACTGCAACTTGGGCAGGAGTACACCCCAGCTAGGCTCTGCTCCACCTCAAATGGGGAAACCAAAACGATGACAGCGGGCTGCTTGCCTTAGAGAGCACATGGAGGAGAGACAGGCAGGGCGGGGGAGTGCAGGCAGAAACGCTGCAAAGCCACCATGGAGGCAGGAGGAGGAAGCCAAACCAAGGAAACTGAACAGAGGACACTCTCGGGGTTGGAAAGTAGAGATTTTCCCCTTTTTTATTTCTGCTCGGACCTGTCACAAATTCACCATAATGTGTATCTGACAGGAAGGGGGAGTCTAACAGAGGTAACAGCGTGGAAAATTAGCAAGTATGATATCAACATGCAAAAACATTAGGCCTATAATAGTCTGATTAACACTAATTCTATAATCTTTATGTACTGCTGCAGTGATTACAAGGAACCTGAAATGAGAAACAGTGGGCCTCTGAGTGTTTGTGCATGAAGCAAGTGTGCAAGAGAAAAATGATGTTTTGACCATCCCAAACGACACTGCACCAAAAAAGGTGCCAGCATTCAAGGCACAGAAACTCCCTCGAAGATAAACCAATTGCTCTTTCACAAACCCCCGAGCTCAGGGTTGAGGGCATATAATCCAAAATGTCTTGAAAAGCCTTCTGGACACTCCAGGCTGATCTGCATCGCTAATAAGATATTATGAACTTTTACAGGTTCTCTTCTAAGACAAAAAGCCACATAATGGTCCCTCATAGCATCCCTGTGAGATCAGCAGAAATTTTAATCTTTATTTTATTGAAGAGGAACGGGCAGGGAGAGGGCACAGGCCCCTTCAAAATTCATACTCACATGGTAATTAAGTGCCACAAACATATTGAGGGAAGCCACAAGAAGATAAGCACCTGTAATTGGCACTTTAAGTCTTAACGTGTCCGGACAAAATGGCTTTTTCTTTGGTCTCTGGCACAACTCTCATTTCCTGATTTGCAAAGACGTCCTTTAACCAGAAGACTTTTCCCAAAAAGAGGTTATGCCAGCAGCAGCCTACGTTCATGGATAAACATTCCCATTTGAACCATGTCATCTATCTAGTCTCCAGACAACCAGCCTGTGTGCTTACAGCACCTGGGTTACACCAGGGCTTGCTGCAGCTGCAGGGGGAAATACTTACCAGGACGGGATCTATGCTGTGTAAGCCTGGAAAGGCTTAATCTTCCTCTAAAAGTGCAATTTTTTTTTGCAATACATTTCAAATGTGCTCCAAAGAACACTTCTAGGAAAAGCATTTACTATGAATAAATATTAGATGTCCCTAGTTAGCAGTAATTTGTTCAAATTTTGCTTTGCTTCGGGATCTTGAGGCAGAAGGTAGCAAACTGAGAAAAATGTCAAAGGTGGTTTTTTCCTTCTCCAAAAGAATTGCAATTTTGTAATTAGGCATTCTGATCCTGATCTGGTGCATGCACTACCTCTGCTGAAAATCAGAATTTGTGATTTATGGAATGACTTGAATGCCCAGTTGCTTCTTTAAAAATAGTTTTAAAAGACGACAAGGTGGTATCCAGCATGGCCCAACACCCGCGTAATCATGACCACGGGATGTCAATTTTTCTCGCTCTTGTAGAATAATGTAATTTCACAGGCACATTCAACTCCTTTGTGCTACAGTGTGAAAGATAATGGCTGCTCACTGGAGGCCAGATCTTGCACACCTTAAACAGATGAGCTGTCCCCATTGATTTTGGGCTGTCATCGTAAGCTCTTCCACCTCCTCAAGTAGTCTGCATCAGCACATGTGCGCGGAGTGTGTTTGCTGGGTTAGGCTGAAGATCAGAAGTAGCAGTCGCGACGGAGCTGTCTGTACACAGCTCTTTGGGGAGGAGGTGTTGGAATGGAGATGTCAAAAAGTGATGAGCCTTAAAAATATTTTTATCTCACGCTCTACTGCAAGCTTTGCTTCCTGCAAGTGAACACCAGCACAATGGAGATGCTTTCATACTAACTCCAAGCAGCCTACATGACAAAAGTCTTTGTAGCCATGTGCAGTATCAAAGCTCCCTCTGTGTTTAAAAAAAGCGTTACAAAATGTTTAGTGTTGTCGAGTTGCTTGGGTTCATTCACTCATACCCCTGCTGTTGTGGCCTTTTGAATTCACTTTCCACCAAAACATTCAGGCTTAATATTCCCAAAATAGCTGTCGGCAGGAAATGTTAGAGTTCTCAGCCTGAGGAATAACAGAGCCGCCTGTTGATCTGCACCACCAAGGGTGGGACTTTTGCTCTCTGTGCCACTGGTGAGGAGGAGCAGCGTGCAACTCCCAGCAGCTCCCACGGGGCTGGCAGCAATGATCGGGAGCATGCGGATGGCTGCAAACCCTCACCAGCCACCTGCTGCAGCTCACCGGCGTGGTGTGAGACATGCAGGCTGTGATCTGTTTATCAGCAAAATGCCCTCAACACCTCCTGAGCAGAAATAAAGAATAAAAGAAACATTGGCAGCTGAGATCAGCTTGTCCTTGCTTGCACAGGGACGTGCCCCAGTGCTCACGGGGGTTGGTGGAAAGACTCTCCTGGACTTTGGTGTGCTTTGGAACATGTCTAGGCTATTCATTCGATGCTTTTGCTTCAGAAAATAATTAATAGCACCTGATCTTTAATTGTCAGCAAATCTGCTTTCACCATTTGCTCTTGGAATTATATACTGATGTAGCCAACAAAGCTCCTGAACAAATGAGCATGGCCCCAGCACCTCCTTCCACAACCTGATTTTACCTCCGCCCTGTGCAAACCCACTTTCCTCTCATGTTTGGTGCTGACACTGGAAATGACAAACAACAGATTTTCTTATTACTGGTGATTTCATGGTTACAGATGAAGCTTTCCAAGTCTTTATAGCTCTATCCACCAAGCAGTGTCAAAGAAGACCTTCCCTGCCCCAATCATACTCACTGGGGATGCCCACCAGTAGCCTCTGATCAGTGCCCCGGAGCCGGGCCTGTCCTTTTCCCAGTTTCCTCCCCTACTTCATGAATCAAGAGCCACAGTTAGTGGCCAACCCAGCCTGGCCCCAGTGGCACTCTTGCACTACCCAAAAACTTCCCCAGAGCACAGCAGCAGATCCAGGGGCCATTCCCCTTGAGCGGCAGTTCTGGTTCCCAACAACTTCCAATCTGGAACTCTACTGCAAATGAAACAAAATGTATTCTAAAGTTTGGGGTGCAATCGCATTTGCTAGAAACACCCATTTTCAAGTCAAAGAAAACCTATGAGAAAAGGCTGGGTCAGGACACACTGCAGCTTTGTCAGAAAATGAAAAGATGCCCAAATCATCAAGCTGCAGGTGTTCTGGCCACCTTGGCAACCGGCCTTCCTTCTCCACGCACTGGGAGGAGTCGGTGTTTGAAAGATGGACTTGGGAGAGAAAGTGATGGATCTTCACATTGTCCTCTCACAGAATCAAGTGTGGGGAAAAATGAGAGGTGCCATATTAGGCTCTGTTGCTGCTGACCTTAAAACCAGTGCGAATGGAGCATGAAGTCGGATTTTCATGGGTCGCTTTCCGCATCTTCAGGTGCCCAAGTACTTCAAAAAATTGGCTTTTAAGCTATCTGTGTCGGAGTGGAGCAATGCTGTAGGGACAGTGGTGGTACGTCCTCACGCACAGGCCCAGGGCTGCGCCTTGGTGGCTCAGGAGTAGGGTGTGAGCCCCAGCAGCTCTGCGCTGTGACCACCACGAGCTGCTGGAAGAAAGCCACTCCCAGCTATTGTTCTGGCACGGCTGCAAGTGCTTCCCACATTTCTGAGCACAGCAGTCACCTTCTTACTCATATTAAAACCAGACGTGGGTCAGATACGGCAACAGTTAACACGATGCATTCGCTTTCTGAGGCTTAGCACCTCAGCCATCACAGAAGCGCTGTTCTGCTGCCTGCCAGGGCTGAATTAATCAGCAGGAGACTGCCAGACAGTCAGATTGCGGTCAGTGCAGCACGGGAAGAAACAGGCTGTGCCCAGCTTATTGCAAGCCTGATAACAGAAATTCCCAGCTTCACAACTAATGAACCGGCGAACATCACGCTAAGACCTAGAGAAAACGGCGCGAGATGTACATAAACACTTCAGCCAAAAGCACTGAGTGCCCTTTCACCCACCACTGGTTGGGTAAAGCACATCTTGATCTGAAATGTGAGCGTCACGCATGGCTGTGTTCCTCCTGGTGAGGTACGGTAGAGAGCTGTACCTCTTCTGTGGGTGGAAAAGCATTCAGAGAGCTGCACCAGCCTTCCAGGCACTCTCCTTCATCGTGCGTTCCCTCCCTGAGGTATAAGGTCTCTGCGGATGAAGGAGTATCAAGGCTCCCGCTAACTCTATGTACATCTTAATGATCACTCAGAATGGTAATTAGGTGCACATACATTGCAGAAAATGATCTTTATTAATCAGGGGAGGATGTTAGACATGAGCAACGCTATTTTCCACTGAAACTTTCCCACATATATACAACAGAAGTTCAGTGATGATGGGCATTTCAGATTCAAGGAGGAAACGTAGCCCGTTCTATATTCACAGGGGACCGATCTCCTGGCAGAGAACAGCAATTCCCCCTCAGAGACATCACCACAAGAGCTTCACACAGAGCAGGACCGTGGCTGAGTGCTGCTGCTCTCGGCAGAGGAAGCTGAAGTGTTTGAGTGTGGGATGGGCCCCAGGCAGAAGGCTGGCACACAGGAAGTGCTTCTCCAGGTGACTGCCAGGGGAAGGAGTGCTTAAAAACAGTTGGCAGGGCCATCTTCCTCCTGCCTCTATCTCAGTATCTCCATTGTTGCCATCATCTGAGTCCTGTCAGGAGATTGCCAGGAGAAGGCATCTCCAGCGGACAGCTCTGTGCTAGGATAAAAAGGCTTGAAGCAGCTCAGTCCCCTTGTGAGGCCTAGATGATAACACAGTATTATGGGTTTCCTGGTGGTTGCTTCTGGAGATCAGGAGAGCTGGAGACCAAGGAAATGGGCAGCTCCTCCCACAGTGCACTGAGGAGAAAGGTGACTGGAATATCAGGCAGCAACATTGGTAGTCTATGGGAGGCAGCTTCGGGGTCAGATGGGACCTGTACTCATCCTGCCCGTAGCTGCTTCCTCTATCCAGGAAGCCCAGCACAGCCCAGGGAATCCAGCCAGGGCTGCACAGCAGAGGTAGGGCCCAGGCACTGGAAACGTGCACAGATGGTGTCTTTAGAGAGCGGGCTGCATCTGAATGCAGGCTGAGCAACGAAAGGAAACCTCCCTGCATGGGGTCTGCCGGGCTCATTGTACTGCCAGTCACTATTCTCTCTGACTTTGCTCGTGCTCCCAGGTTGATATATCCAATATTAATGAGGCATTTATACTCCATCATGGAGCCTTCTAAGAACATGCATTTACTCCTAATGGGGTGTGCTGTTAAACTCATTAATATCATTTACTCTTTTCGTTATGTGGGGGAGGATGATGAGAGCAAGGCTCTCTTCTCCCCTCCAGCAGAAGGCTGGATGCTTTGTGCTGCCCATGCTCTGGCTGATCAGCACACCTACAAGTCAGCAGGAGTTTGTGCTTGCACAGTGTCATGTGTTTCTCGGGGTACTCTGGGAATATCAGTGACATGGCAAGTGACAAGCGTATCAGTGACACTAGGACAGGGGGAAATTAGCTGTGAGCTAGTGGAATTCACAAGAGAAAGTACATTTTCCGCTAGAATGGTCCTTTCTGAGCCAAATGCCCAAGCTGGAGAGTTTGGGGACCAGTAACATTTGTTGTCACAGATGCTGAAATATAGCCATAGCCAAATCCATCCTGTCTCACTTGTTTGGTGGTTGCCATTCTACCAGCTGGGGTGGGAACATTGCCCCCAACTCCTCTGGGAAGAGCTGAGCTGAAAAGGAAGCTCAGGCTCATGAGAGTTCATTTCACATCAGCGAAGAATAAAGAGAAACCCCAGTGTGCATGGGAGCGCATAGTAGGAGTGGGAAAGAGTATGGACCTACCTAGAGGCATATCTGGCCACAGCTACACAGAGATTTTAAAAAGCACAGGCACACAGACCCACACATTCACAGACCCGAGCTGGAGCTATTCCTGGTGGAAGAGACTGTTTGGGATGTGCAGAAATGTCTAACCACACTTCTGCATGCCAACCTTGCACGTATTTAACACCGGGATTCTGATGATGTTATCTCATGAGAGAAGGAAAGCCCCAAGTTCAAACAGGCTTGAAATCACAGACAATCTACATCCTGCTTGCTGAGGCTCTTGCTCTTGCAGCACACTCCTCCAGAAAGCAGCAGCAGCAGCCAGGTTAATGCATCTAATTTGGAAGGGTTTGGAGGGAGGGACAAAGGATCATCTGTGCATCTCTTCGGTAGGAAGCCTGCTTTTACCTGCCTGCCCAGGATGTTACAATTGCTCTGAGGAAACATGCCTGGACTGCAGAAAAGGCATGAGCTGCATTAATTCTGCCAGGCACCTGTGTATTTAGAACTCTTTCATGCTAATATTTACCACGCATAATTGTATCACAGAGGTGGAGACTGGTCATTTTGGAGGCTGTGTAGAGAACATGTGGAGATACAGCTCTTAAGGGCAGGGAGGAGTTCTGAGACTGAAGGGCATGCATTTTAGAACTCATTGATCAGTGCACAAATCATTTCACTGTAGAGATATAAACTGCCATGTGGTTTAGGAGATGGCTCATCCACCCCTCACAGATTTTCAGGGCTCTCGAAAGATTTATTTGATGTCAAAATGGTGCACACTTCCTCATATTTTTAAGTGTTTCTTCATAGCCCTTGTGACTTGTCATTTCTTCGCCCTTTTTTATTTTAAATAGAAATGTACACTTTGAACCATGACTTGTCACAAGAGGTGGAGCTTGTGGGAAACCCCCTGGCCAAGGAGTGACAGAAAACAGCACAAGCCTTGCTGGAGAACGCAGATGGACTCAACACAGACAGCGAGCCAGCAAGGCAATGCCACTACTCCTTACTCTGACCCATCTCCATCACCTGGGGCCATGCAAAACAGCAGCCCCAGCACTCCACTGCAGCCTGTCCACCTCCCCAAAACCAGTCAGGCTGCAGATGGGTGCCCTACATCATGCTCGATGGCAAGCTATGCCCTATGTCATTTTGCTCTCACTGTGGGCAGCATGATAATTTAATATCAAACTGATGCTTTGAAGGCTATGCAGTCAGCAGAGGGGAAATAGTAGCAAGGAGGAGAAAGTGCCATGCCAGCAAGCGGCTTTTGCGGCGTGATGTGAGGCAGGGAAGGCTTCCAGGGGAAAATTGCCACTCCCAGCTAAAAATAAAGTCAGCCCAGGAAGCCTGAACCTAACAGCTTGTCTGCTGCTAACTGAGGCAGCGCTGGCTGAGAGAGGAGATACTGATCAGCTTCCCAAAGGAGGCAACAGAGCACCTTCTGCATAGGAATAGATTTTATATTTACTAGTTTGTGGCATGGAATAGAACACAGGGGCTTTGCTCTTTTGACAGCAGTATGAGATCCTTTCATGCAAATCAGAGTTGAAAGCACAAGGTGACACTCACCCGAAAGGAAAGATTTTGTAGTCAAGTAATGGAGGCTTTTGGGTTCAGAAACCCCCTTTCTGTTCCGCAGCACAAGGGAGGGTTGGTTGCTTCATGCTTGATGCCTGAGGTTTTCTTGTAACACCCTCTCACAGCTACAAATAAACCAAAAATTGCCTAACTCTGCATTTCAGAGGCTAAAGGATGTCCTGTTTACAAACAGCTTTGAGATCCTTGCTCTGAAGGCATTAAAACCTGTTTTCAGTGCACAGACATCAGATAAGCAGTGACAGCATCACCCTCACTCAGACTTCACAGGAACAATGACAACTTTACCCCTCATAAATGCCGCTCAAGGGGGAACTTAAAAGGCAAAAACCTGCAAGAGAGGTTTATTACGCAAACAAGCAGCAAAAATATCTACTGTACACATTGCATTGCAATGAATACTTGACCAAAGTCACTCTGGAGACCTGCCCGCCACTTACACTCAAAGTGATGGTTCTCAAAGTTTATGAGCCATTAGCAGTACCTAGGTGCACCTTGACTCTGCGATCATTTTGGGGTCTATCTCCCATAGCTGCCATACAGCATCCTGCACACACCTGTAGCACAGCAGTCTTTCACATCTGGAGGAGAAAGTGACACCAAGGAGCCAGGAGCCTGCATTCCATCTGCAGCAAGGACAGAACTTTCTTTTGCATTTCACAGTTTAGCTGATATATTCCCATCCTATTTTATCCCAGCCAGCCACTTAAAGAAAATCACTGTCATGGTAGAAATTAGCACTACAAAATTTGCCAGACACAATGCATCTGTTTCAGTGTTCTGCCTCTAACAAAACAGGGGAGCTTCCTTTAGAAAGCAGTTTGCTGCAACACTACTGCTAACCCATTTTCAGAAACACAGACATTTCCTGGGGCAAAAGAGGTTCCTGATGCAAAAGGTGGAGAGAACCTTTTGTCATAACAATTCCAGTCATTTTCACGGCACACCAGATTCTCAGGCAGAATGGTGAGTGCAAACACAGGAGATTCAACATCTGCTGGAGTTGTAGCAATGGGGAGAGAAAAGATTAACACTGTTCCCCACGCTCAAAGTGTCTCAGAGGAAACTGCCAGGAAAGCAAACATGGTTTTAAGCGGGGACGCCTCTGGAGGCTCGCGAATCTTTCTACTGGATGCTCTGAATATGGTTGCAAGCCTCAGAAATCCTGGTAAGAGTTCCTGCTGAGATGTTCTGTTGAAGTTAAAATGTTTGTGCTGAGACGCTGCAAGTCAGCAAATAAAATGAGCATTAGGGACTCACCATGCACTATTTCAAGCCTTTGGAGAATTACATTATGTGTGAAAGAGAAAGAAGGCTTTATGGAGATTTGCAGAATGGGTAAACATATTTATTTTGATTATGAATATTATAACCGTGTATGCTGTACATAAGTATTAATCCATGCATTAAGCCATGAGGATTTTTCTTGCTGTTTTTTAAAAAGTGAGGCACTTCCTGCATAGACTCGTGACCCCATCCCCTTTGCTTAGCCATGACATTTGCTCCTGTATTCAGCTGTGACTCAGAGATCCCCGAAGCACAAGGACACCCAGTTCCTAGGAGGTGCCTTTAGTCCACCTCTAATTTTAATGAACCAGAAATGGAACAAGGAAGGGAAAAGGAGGTGACTGAAAACCAGGCCAGATCCTCCACAGGCACTCTGATAGCGAGGGACTAGAAGACTCAGCTACAACACAGCAGCCTGCTGCTGCCATGGTGCCCACAACTCATTTTATCACAGAAGCATCTTGTGTTTTGAATGCCCACTAAGCAAAGGATAAGGTTTCAGCACACCAAGCAGACAGTGACACCCCCAGAGCTCCAGTCTGCACAGTTTTGCTTACTGTCATCAAAAATGTGAAAAGAGAAAAGTAAAGTGAGAGATTTGGGGGTTTGAATATGTGTAGAAAAGGAGAGATTTTGTTTTCTGAGTGTGTGTGAAAGTAGGTTTATGCTCTGTGTAAGGAGAAGCTCCCTGCTGCAGCCCCCAAGGCAGACAACACCCTACCGACAGAGAGCAAGCCCAAGCACTGGGAGAAAGAGCCAGGCCCACGTCATGGCCTACAGGCTCCTGCCTGTGGTGGCAGAGGTGAGAAAGGAGACGGAGAGGCAGCATGACTACTGCGTGTCCCATGGCGAGGGTAACACGGTGCTGCCCGCTCCAAGGCCTTCCCTTCCTCCTCCTCCACCACAGCTCTTGCTGTCATGGTGGTTCACTGCTGCTCCGCTTGGGTTTGGGCTTGTCCAGCCTGTGCAAAGCTGCCAGGGTAGCAGCACCCTCCTTGGCTGCAGTGCTGGGTCCTTCTCCACACAGGCCAAGCTGTGTTCTTCCCAGGCTAGCTCCTGCCTCCTGCCAAGCCGTGCAGCTGGGGCACCTTCATCTCTTCACAGAAATGCTGGGAAGTAGGCAGAGGAAGAGAGCTTGCTTCGTCAACCTGGATTTTGAAGGAGAAAATGGACATTTGTGGGGAAAGGGCTGAAAATAATGAAATGAAAGTAGACCAGAGGAAAAATGGTACATATTTATACAGATGGGACTACAGGAGAGAACCTGCAGTAGTGGACTTCACTACTACTCCAAGGAGTCTGAATTTCCCTTTAAGGCAAAGGGAATTCACGTAAACAAGCAGCAGTGAAGCAGCTTGGTCATCACAAAGGTATAAAAAAGCCCTCCGGCCTGGCCCAGATCTATATAATGACACATTTATATGGTCTAGATAAGGCAGCACAGAGGCAGTGACTTTGCTCTAATCTAAATGCCTGATTAATGTGTCTGCAGTTAGCAAGAGGCTGAACTCAATAAAGGCAGTGAGTAGGAAGGAGATAAGCAAGGGCACAGTGATATGTTTGTTCAGGTGTTAGCATGACAAACATTTTACACCTGCAGTCTTCCTTTGTTTTCAACAAATTCCCCTCCCATTCTCTGAAGGTTCAGGTCTCTATGGTTGCCTCTTTGAAGAAACAAATAAATGCCTTTGCTAGTATCAGGGTTAGGCAAAAAAAAATGGAAAGGCCTTTTTGTGTGCAGTAGGAAAGTCCATCGCCAGGAATGCAGGCAAACAGAGAGGGGTCCAGAGCTGAGAAAGGAAGAAAAGGGAAATTCTGAAGCAAACTCATTTTGTGGGCCTGGTTCTGCTCTCATCTGCACCAGTCCAACCCCTCTGTACTGTTGGACTAACATCTGGCAGATGCTGCCCTGCCTCCAGTCTCACGGCCCTGGGCAGCAAGGATCCCTGAAAATCACACTAGTGGGTTTTAGGCTCTTTTACGTTTTGATTTAAGGGGATTTCCCAAAATTGAATTGTTGTCTTATTAATTCCTCAGCCACAACAGTCTTTGAGTTGATTTCTGGCTTATTAAAAAAAGATGCAGTACGTCAGGCAGTGCCAAGCTAACACAAAACTAACTGTGCTAAAAAAAATATTAACTTGCTGAAAAAGAAAACCTGATTTTCTAGATCCTTCCTGAACCTCATAGCCACTTAGCGTAATGATAATGGTATAATAAGAGGTGTAAAACTCCGACTTTCTGGGTTTTTTTATGTTCCTTTTGTACTGATGCAAAAGACTGTGGTTAGAGAACAAAGAACACCAGACCATGACAAATATGACCTTCCTATATCTCTTATAGACTCAGCTCTCTTGGAGACCTCGTCTCTCCCTACACCCCATCTGAAACATTTTAAGACTTAAAGACAAGACTAGACCCCATTTTGCTTTTCCATTCTGGTCTCATTGGGGAAATAAAAGAAGCAGGAAGAGGAGATTTTTGATCTTAGCTCACCAAAGCTGCAAGAGACCACGAAGATGCATTGTTTGCCAGTGAGTTGTGTTTGCTGTTCATGGCGACACATAGAAATGGCATTTATCAGGCTGTTCTCCATCTCCATTCCCTTCTCCCTCACAGGGAAACTATGTGAGATAAATGTGTGAGACAGATTGACCTCACAGCCAGCAGCAGGAACGCAAGGTGGGATTTGACCAAAATAACATGTGCTCTTTCCTTTCTAAAGTGTCTTCTGGCCTACAACTAAGTCACAGTCTCCCCTCTTCCAGAACCTCGTGGAAACATGCCCACCTTGTTTCCCCAGGCTCTTTCTTAGATATTGAGACCAGAATGGGAGAAAATTGGCCAGTCAGGTATTGACGTTTTTCCAGTGGACTGTTGTGATGTTAAATTCTCCAATTCTGACCCTGCTTTTCTGGCTTCACGTGTGTGCATGTGAGAGTGTGAGCCTGGGGCTCATACTAACGGGGGCAGAAAGGGAGGATAAGATGGAGAAAGCTAAAGATTATATAAAAAGATTGCAGTGCATGTGGGATTTCTGCTTGAAGCAAGCAGGTATGAGTGACGGCACCAGGTGTGCTCAGATAACAGGTAGTGTTAATTCACTTGAGCTCAGGCAAAGAGTACCTTCATGGGAAAGGTAGCTCTGCTCTGGGGACACCAAGGTGGGCAGCAAAGGGGTACTACACTCATGGCTCCTCTTGCCTTCTGGCTGTTGCACAGCTCTCAGCATCGTTTCAGGATCAAGCCCTTCACTACCTGCTCAGGGTGTCTGAGACTGTCCAGAGACTGTTATGAAAAAGCAGAGATATCCGGCCCAGGGTGCACCATCTGAAAGCAGACACCACCCAGCAATCTCAACAACCCAGAGCACAGCATCCCTGCAGATGTGACACACTTCTTTCCAGTCTCTCACCTTAGCAGCACTGCTTCACTGAACCCAGGGTGAGAATCAGGTTTCCATAATTGTGTTTTTATGCAGTAAGAGGATATTCTTCAAGTGCTGTAATAAATTCCAACTTAACACACACAAAGGAAATAAGTAATCTTCGCAGTGTTTACATTCATTACACTGACTAACCCTGCACTGAGCGCCTCTCAGAACTAAGTTTTGAAGGGCAAGCATGGCTTGACCAAGTTTGCTCCATTGGAAGAAAGAAAATCAGACTGGGCAAATTAACAACAAACCTTAAGCCTCAGCTGCAATCGAAAATCAAGTTTCAAAGTGCAAAAAGAATGTGAAGATCCAACCAATTATTTTGTCTCCATTTACTGTTGATTGCCTCTGTCTTTTCAAACCTCAAGCTGTTCCGCAGGCAGAGACATTAGGAACTATATTTTTAAAAAATTGCTCAGTTTTTTAAGATGAATTTGTTCAAAAAAAATTTGCAAGGTCGTGGGATAAAAATCAGTCAAATAAGAGTAAAAGTTCACTCAATCTTTTTAAAACAAAAAATGGGCCAACTCAACTATGAAATTCAGATCTGGGGACAGATTTTGGATACTGCAAATGTCTTGGCTTCGTGATCAAACCTTACTGCAGCTTATTACCGAAACAGAGCAGCACGAAGCTTCGACGCAGGGCAGCAGGTTACATTCCTTCTCGAGGGCTGCAAAGTCCCTGAAGGACCTTGGCAGATCAGGAGGCCAGGGCTCTGCATTTGGTTCCTCTGATTCTCTCCCAGTTCATCAAAAGCCATTTCCCTGTTGGTTTCTGCAGTGGGCAGACCCACAGCCCACGATGTTCCTGGTAGGAAGAGCACACCTGGCTTTGACAGTGTCCCTCTAGATGAGATGAAGGGAAAGGGAACGCTCCCCAGGTGATGCTATTCTCATCAAGAGACCACTAGGATCTTCTGGGCACACTGAACCAACTTTTAGCTCTCAACAGGGAGCACTGATAGTTTTTCCCACGTATAATTTATGACACATACCCAATGAGTCACTCCTAACAAATAAAGTCTTCAATAGCAGCAATACCACCCCATTACTCCACCGAGCATAACAGCAAGATAGCGAAGCCAGTCTAATTATCTCTTCCCTCAACTAATGATCATTCATTGGATTTGAGATGACTCATCGCTGGCCTTTGATCATCACCAGCCCCGCACACTTTGTGCCCCCAGCAGGGTGAGAAGCTGCAGTGGCTTTACAAAGGACCTGGCTTGCTTCTGAAGCATTTTCCCCAGCAGATGCAATTGGGCTTGCAGGGGCAGGTGGTGGGGGAGCCGGGTTTTCCCCATGCTACCATGATGGGATGGTGTGCATGGCCGGATGCGGTGTGGCTGCTTTGATGTCAGCTAAGCACACACCGTGCATGATGTGGTCAGACAGAGGCTGGGGGCAGCTGCAGGAAGCAGATGGGAAAACCTACTTCCAGCCTCCCTCGGTGTGAACTTGCCGCTTCACCTTCGCAGGCTGTAACAGCCACAGCAATGAGGCCAGTTACACTGGGAATGAAACAGGTTCAAGGTCCAACATCAAAGGGGAGCAGCTCCTGCCTGCACTGCTCTCCAAGCACAAGGCTCCACAGAAAACCTGTGGTCAGGCTGCTGAAAGCCTCTAGGAATTGCTCAACCAGTCTGTTCTCGCCAACAAGGAAATTCCTGTTCTTGGGTTTTGGGATGATTTTCTGTTGTTGTTGTTTGGTTGGTTTCTTCTACTGCTCTGTCTAATCTCAGGAAGGATTTGGGGCAACCAAAGCAACGCTCAGATGCCCCTGGGCCTTTCCCTACCATAACCCCTTACGCCCTGAAGAAAAACAGTGGAGCTTACGAACACATTGTTGGGATATGGCTAGCATGACCAGCATCAAATGCCTCTCCCCCACCCCTCTGTAAATTTTTATAACTCCACATGTCCAGGGTCTTTGTTCTTCATGTCATTCATCAGCCAGGTAAATGTGAAGAAGGTCCTGAGAGATATCCAGCACACATTCAGTATCTCACTCCCCTTGCCCAACGCAGGGAAGGTGACTGAGCTATGCAGCCCCCAGGCTGTGCCTATAGCTCCCCTATAGCACAGGGGCCCCATGCAAAAAAAAAAAAAAATGGCTGGGAGAGGAGCAAAAATCATTCCTGATTAGGAGGCACTGAGATGAAAAAGAGCATCTGTAGCTGTGCACCACATTTTCAGATGGGACATTATTGTATTTTGCATTCTGTCTTGGAGCCTTTCTCCCTAATTGCAAAGTACAGTGTGAGACTTCCAATTAGGTAGCTTTCACTGAACGGTACTCATATATTTTAAACCCTTCACGGGGTTATGCATATTTTTAATTCTTGGAAGAAACTTTGTTTCTAGCAAAGTACATTGCTGATAAAAGCAGCTTTGTAAATAAAGGCCAAAGCAGCTTTTCTGAGGGGGGAACAATTTGGTGCTCTGAGTGAGCCGGAAGCACAGAGCCTCACGGCACATTCGTTCTAGTGCCAGTCTCACCAGCAGCACGGATTGCAGCACCATAAAGCAGCACTTTCTCTCTGAAAGCAGAAACATGTCTGTAGACTAAGGTAGAGCTGTGACTTTCAGGGAGCCATCCAGTTGCTATTGAGTCCATTTTCTGCCACAAAACTTCACAAGGGAATTTGGAGACGTAAGTTTTAGAGCTAGTTGAAAGAAATATTGTTTCTGTTCAAAAGTTTAACCAATATGCATCCATCTCCCTGAGTTTGGAAGTGGCTGCTGGGGAAGCGATGAGACAAATGTTGCAAGGTGCCACCATTACACTGCAGGTATGACAATACTTTGTGTTCCTCTCAAAGTCCTGACTCCCAAAACTATTACAAAACAAACTCAGCTGTCTACTGAGAAAATTATGTTTCTGGCTCTCAGTTTCTGAGAAAACTTTAAAAGTACTGGCATAAAAAGCTCAACAACTAGGAAGCAAGTGCAAACACGATTAACGGCATCAGTCTTGAAGACTCCTAGCATGCAGAACCCTGAGTGTTACTCCCCAAGGGTGAGTTTGATCCTACCTGCATGTGCGCTGATGGCTTCAGCAGAGCTGTGCTCTCCTGCCTGGAGTTGCCTGCCCAACTTGGCACTGAGAAGCACGGGCTGCCAGCACCTCCTGCCCAGGCGTGGGCAGCACAACAGCTGTGGCAGCTTGAATCGAAGCTGCATGATGTACGCTGATGCTGGGATAAGTCAGAGGACAACCCATGCCTTATATTAGGAGCATGTCTGCTTAATTCAATGAATCTGGGTTTTGTTTGCTGGTTGGTTGGTTCATTTTTCCTGGTGGGAAATGAGCTGCCACAGTATTTTTAATTTTGTGCATCAGAGCCCTGGTTGCCATCCAGAATAGAGGACCTTGATAGCAGGGGCTTGACATGCATCCTGGATGGCAACACACAAGGGCTGCTGCTAGCAGCACCTCTTCTGGGTATCCTGAAGACAGAGGTTTCACACCTTGCTTTGGAGAGCTGCTGCCGTGGCCTCAGTACTGCTGTGCCTTAGGGGTTTATTGCCCCCCTCACCCCACAATCAGGGCTGCTCCTTGAGTCTTACCATTCAGTGGGAGCGAGTAATGGAAAGTGATAACCAAACACTAAATTAATATAGAGGAGACCAACAGGTGAATGCATCATGTGCCTCCCTGCCAATCCAGAGGTTCACCCTGGTGAACTTTTGGGCAGGGTGCTGAGAGCATTAGAGCTCTGGCAGGCTTTGACCTGGCTGTCAAAGTGCCAGCTCACACTACCACCAGGTTTTTCAGCCCTCCTTGGCCTACAGTGGTCATTCCACCATCAATGGCACCTGAGCATTGCTAAACCTCAGTGGATCTAATCTACTGGATCTAGTTATGCTTTGGGCTGGTGGTGGTCTTCCATCTGCAGAGTGAGCTGAGGAAGAAACCACAGCCTCAGAGAAGGGCATGAAAACCTCTTTGAGGTTTGGAAGCCACGTATTTGCGTTGGGTGAACTAGAAAGACCTTTGGGCATCACAAAAAGTTGGGATGGATGAAAGTTCAGAGTAGATTGCAAAGAGGGCAAACAGGAAATAGGAAGTGGGCACCTGAAAAAAAGAGAGGGGAAGGGTGAGGGAGGAGCATGACACCAACAGGAAAATTTAACTGAATTTGAAAAGCACCATCAGCGTACAAACACAAAAACATCAATCGTTCTCCTTTATTTTAACATTTTTTTTATTGCTTCACCACAGTTTCTGTCCCGTTCCAAAACTTAACAGTTCCTACAAAAAAGACATGGTTAGGCAGATGGCTAGTGTCCAAGCTGTTTGTTTTTTACTTTTTAACTAGAAAAATTGAATTTGGGTCTGAATTGTCTGGAGAAGAGCATTTCAGAAAATCTCCTTTTTTCTCCCTCACCCTTCCCTAATTGCAGCTATGCCCATCTGAAGGGCTGAGCACCATGGCACCTGCTGAAGGATGGCTATAAAGGCTGGCTTGGGTCTTGTACCTTTGTGCTCTCTCAGCCCTCTTGCAGTCGCCCTTTCTCCCTGGAAGAAGAACAAAAGGAAAGAGAAAGCCAACATGAAGATCCCTGCAAGCTGAAGTGTTGTCTCAGGTGTCGCAGGAAGATCAACACTGCCTCACTGCTGTGACCTCAGCTCAGGCTGTACCTGTCCAAGCCTGCAGCCTCAGCAGTAAGGCATGGTTAACTCTCCAGCAGCTAAACAGGCCCTGCTGCACCCCTCTTTATTAAGAAATTAAATGTAATAAGTGTCTGCTCTGCCTGAGCACAGATCAACCTCAGAATTAAGATCATTAAATTACAAAGTGCAGGAAGCTAAACTTTGTTCCCTGGGAGCCTGTTCTGCCCTGTGTCTCTGCTGTTCCCAAAAGGGCAAGTTCAAAAAAAAGCAGAAAAAACCCTGCAGTGAGCTCAGTGGTGTCGCTCTGGTCTAGGCACTGTCTCCAAGAAATGAGCTTCCCATTTCAGCCTGCTTGGCACAGGTTATCTTGAGTACCATAGGGCTCTTGGCACTCAGAAGGGGGAACATTGCTGCGAAGGAGGGTTAGGCTCCTTTACCATTGCTTCAGACCAGTCCTTGGGAGCTTTGCCTTGCCCCATCCTGAGCTGGCCGGACCGGCTGCAGTAGGGCACAGGGGCAGAGAGCAGGGGGGTTCCCCCCCACTCTGGGTTCACCAGGAGAGCAGAGGGCTGAGGTCAGCCCGAATGCCCCTGTGTTCCCAGGAGCCATGACTCAGAGTGAGTCAGCCCCAGCAGCGCAAGAAGCACTGTGTTGTTGACAGTGAGGTCAATGAGGTGGTGGAAACGGCATGGGATAACAATGGTGGTCCACATCACACACATGCAGGGTTGGGTGCCCAACCCCTCCATGTCGTCTTTCCTACTGACTGCACTCAGACCACGCGTCCCACTGGCTCAGGGAGATGTCAAATATTGACTTTGCTGCACTTAATGGGAAGGGATGAGCCTGCAGGAAACTCCTGGCCTGCAGAGGAGCACAGCAGGCCCCACAGGCACAAGGGATGATTGTTTGTGAGGGGGGCTATACTTTTCAGGTTATAGTCCTGCCCGGTTTAGCACACAGCCTGTTCAAGCCGATTGCAATCAAGCCACTCAATATCAGCCTTTTTTGATCAGGAAGAATAGCAGCCAGATCAGTGCCTGAAAAAGCACACAAGGCTGAGGTCTGCCTTGCTGGGAGCCCGGACGGTCGCTGGCAGGTTGCTGGCAGGCTCCTGCTTGGGCAGGCCGGCCTGCTGCCTTCCCTCAGAAAGGTGGCTGCTGAAACTGGAGGCAGACGGGCAGCACCGGCCAAGTGCAACAGCCTCGGAGACAGGCCCGGCTCTGTCGGCGAGGGGCCCCGTGCTGCTGAGGCCAGCTCAGCTGTGGAAAACTGGGGGGAGACGACTTGGCTGCGTGCGAGCGCAACCGCCTCTTGCAATGTAGACATAAACTTTTCAGGGAAGGGTTGCTGGAAGGGCAGAGAGAAATGTGAAATACAGGCCCAGCTGTTTTTTTTTTAATTATTATTATTATTTTTGCAAGGGTTCATTCGCAGTTCCTCGGCACTGCACACAGACGTTCCTCTGTGTGCTGGCTGCCCCTGCGCCAAGAACCCTCATCCTGGCAGCCCGCAGCCCTCCCGGCAGGCACAGAGCCCACCTGCCTGTGTCCCCACCTGGACAGGATGGAGAAGGAGCCCTAAATTGTGTTCCCTGGGTGCTGCTGGAGAGAAATCAAAGCATCTCAGGCTCATACTTCACCCAGTGCTCAACCACTGGGGTTCACGGGCTGCGTGGGTTCTTAGAGCCCAGCTGAAGAGGGTGCCTCCCATCGGAGCAACGTAGGTGTGGGGAAAATGAGGGGACCCTCAGGAGGCCAGTTTCAGCATCATTGATCCCTTCCTCCTTCCCACATCAAAGCAGCCCAGCCTTGCCAGGGACCATGCTGGGTGTTCTGATGGAGCACACTGGTGAAGTGGGGCCCACAGCAGTGCAGGAGCGGCCTCTCTGTCTGGTTCTGAGGTGCCAACGGCCATTGCTTGCCTGCCTCAGCTGGAAGCTTGCCGTAGCCCATGCTGAAGTGCGGAGCTCGTACACGCAGTGCAGGGCTAGGATCTGTGGTGAAAGCAACATCACCTTTCTTGGCTGTTTATAAATCTGTTCTACCATCCTCGTTATCTACCCCAATTAAATAGCAGACCACACCAGGAAGGTCTCTGTGAGCAGAAATGATCCAAATCTCTCCAGGCAGAAACCCTTTTAAAAGAGGCCCTATGCAGCCATGTGACTTGGGGCTCTCCAAAATATGGTGCCAAAAGAAAGAGCAGAACTTGTGGGAGATGACCTATATGTGTTTTTTGAGTCCTTCATATTTCAGGCATCCAGAAACAGCAGCACAAGGGCCTGATTAACCAAAATGAATCTACAAGTAAAGGACAAATCTGGACGGAGATCTTTTGCAGACGTGTGCATTAATCAGCTGCTCTGAATCCCCACACTCCTGGGGCTGCTCTTGGCCAGAAGGGACAGCAATGCTGGGACCTGGTCTTGCTTGATTTGCCTCATTTGTCCTCTGCCTGATTTTAGTTGGAAAAAAACCAGACAAACTCCATGGTTTGAATGCTGCTGTGCCCAGCTCCACACAGGGCCATGTGGGTCTGTGCCTCACAGCCCAGCTGTGCCCCAGCTGCTGGGAAGCTTTTCTCTCAGCTACCTGCCTCCTCTTCTTTCTTTCCCTGCCATCCAGCATCACATCAGCCCATGTGATTTTCCTTACTTTCTCTGCCTACATAACCCACCCCGGGACTACCTTTACTAGTAGACCCAGTTGAATTATTCACTGCCATCATTATCATCAATCCAGCCTGTTGCTGAGCCGGTCTTGATGGGTGAATGCATTTGTCATTCACAAGTATTTGCCAAAATAGCCTGGGTGAGCCATTTCTCCCCAGGCCGTTCATAGTAGCTATTTGCATTCCTTTCCATTAAAACTCATTGCCCACGCAATGGCCAGTAGAAGCGCAGGCTTAAACCAGAGGTGGGTGCTGGAGTGGGCACCCCGGTTCGCCTGCCCCATTTCTGCCCTGACAGCCCATCTGTGCTGCCAGAATGGCATGAAGCAGCTTGGCTGCGCTGCCTCCCAGAGGTGTTCTGTAATTCCCCACACTAACAATTTTTCCCCCTATAACTACTACAACTTTTTTTCCCCTCTCTCTCAGGTCATGGCTTTTCCTGGCTGTGGACACAAGAGTTACGTGGATTTTCTATTTGCTTCTTCAAAAGCACACGTGCATATGGGTGGGGAAAATGTACTAAGTGCCAAAGATTATATTTCTCCAAGTGTTGTAGTGGGTTCTATGGTTACGGTCACAGAGAGCAAAGGAAATGCAAACGCTGAAGTGGCTGCAGGAGCTGGAACTGAGCCTCTTTGCATAAGGCTGGTGTGTGATTAGCATTTGCAGCCACGGACCAGGTCACCTGTTTGAGAGCATACCCCGTGCACAGCGCTGAAGCCCAGTCTGCTGTGGGAGCCATTTCAGGGGACGGCTGTCTGAGCAACCCTGGCAAGTCCAAAAGTTCCATAAAACGTATGTTGTGATGCTTATTTCCATTTCCTAAACCTTGGTAAGGAGAAAAACTGCCACATCCTTCACTGCACAGAATCCTTTACGGTTGCCTTGTAGCTCGTAGTTATTTGCAAACAATGCAATATGTGATTATTGCCACACATGTATTGCAATTTGGAGAGTTCAGCCTTTACTATATACAGGGTAATGTGGGAAAAAAATCCCTATTGGTGACACGTTCATTATAAAACCTGACAAATTAAAAAGGCCCTCAGGTAGTCGGTCAACTGTAGATAAAATAATACTAACATTTAAACCAGAAAGTGGCAAAACTGAGCCCAGTCTTGTCCCCATGGTCTTAAATAAAATTCAGCTTTTGACATCAATTTACGTTCTGTCCCGACACTGTCAGTACGATGTCTTTGCCTGGACGGGAGGACTCTGCTTTCACCGCCTCTCAGTCAGGGCCATAGAACAAACAATAAAAACGCAATGTGTCAAGACGTCAGATTTCAAAGGTCCTGCCTGTAAATTTTTTACCCTCTGATAATGACTTTTTGCAAACAGGTGATAAAATGCAATTGCTCCCTCCATTTTAAGCAAGAGCAGCGTACAATAAGCATCCCTGAGAAGAAAAAATATATTGTTCCACAGCTTGATATATTCATAGTTTCAGACCTACACGTTGCATTAAATGAGTTGCCATCAATCAGTCAGGAAGTGTTTTAGGTCTTCAAAGCATGCCGTGTTTTAGAGAACCAAAGGACGTACTGCAGAGCCCTTCATCATGAGGACAGGGACAGTGCTCTGGGAAATGGCTGTGTCCAAAGATAAAGCCTCATGGATGAAAACTCAACCCAAGAAATAACAGTGAAATAGTATTTACACTTTTAAATGGGCCTGGACCAGCTCCCAGAAACACAGCGTTAACAAAGGCATTGCAGGAAGCCTCTGCCTGCTGCGCTGTGTGGTGGCTCTTTGCTGTCATCTCTCTCTTGCCCCAGGAGGACAGGAACCCTGTCAATACAAGGGATAATTCTGCCCCAGCAGAAATAAGATTGATTGATATCACCAGCAGACTTTCATAACCAAAATGAGAACTTTATCACATGACCTGCTTTCTTNTGATAAACATCCCAGACTTGAAATTCATAGTTGTTCAACTTCTGTGACTAGGGCTCATATTTGCACAAAAATGCCACCAGTTTTGTGCACCTGATCTCCCCATAGATCTTTCCTTGCAACTTGGATGTTAATGCAAGATGGGAATGTATCTCTGAGGTGAATCAAATCCTCTCTTGCCTCGATCCTGCAGCAGAGACTCCTCTCAGAGCAGGGTGGGCACACCAGTGGAAGTGTAACACAAACACTGCAATCAGATCCCAAGGATCCACCCGGGGACCACCTACAAGTTCAACTTTTATCTTTGCAGCAAAGTCAAAGCAAAATAAAATGCTTGTTGAAAGCAAGACCCCATCACCCCTGTACAAAACCTGTCTTTATGTGTGCTCCCCATCCAGAACAGAAGAGTTCAGAGAGCAGCCACTGCAGAGCCAGGTTGGTTGGTGTGGACCAGGCCTTGGCAGACTTCTGCAGGGTAAGGCCAGCGTCACAGTCGTACCAACATGCTGGTTGCAGTATGCCAAGAAGGTACTGCAAGAAGAAAAGAAAAAAAAGGGAATGTGGCATTGCCTTCTATTGGTACAGCTTTTTAAATCTGAATCAAAGAAAGCTTGATAGACCAAGACTAGAAACAGAAAGCAAAGTACCCAGTTTTGAATGGGCTCAGGGCAAGCAGAGGAGATGGACAATGACATGAATTTCCTGTATTTCACTGCTGTTGTGTGACAATTCCTGGTTAAAATACGCTTCTGGGCTAAGAGATCCCAGAAGTGTGAGGTCTCTCAGCTGCATCACCCCATAAATGGTGACACGAACTGTGTGTGAGGGGAGAGGGTACCTTGTGACACAAGGGGACATAGTTTAGTGACAGGACTTAGTGGGTCAGTTTGATGGTTGGACTTGATGATCTTGAAGGCTTTTTCCAATCTGGATCTATTATTCTATGAAGTAAGCAGCCTTGGACAGGAACCACTTCATCTGCCCTTGCTGCCGGGAGAAGCACCCACGTACCCGCAGCCCTTGCTTCCCGCACCAGCCACACACCCGACCACAGCCATGTGCTGAGCACCACCACTCACCCCATGATGAGGGTCAGGGGAAGGGGCCACCGCGGTGGTTGGCAGCTGTGGGAGGAACAGATGGCCTCAGCCATCCCGCAGCAGCTGCAGCCGTGCCTGTTCAGGAATTGCTGCAAAGTGCCAGTTTTCATTAGGTGAAGCACTGAGTACTCGTCTGGCGGTAACCACATTTCATCACAACCTGCACAAACTGAATTTCAAGTGGCAACCTGGAGATTAAATGAAACTCTATTAGCTCGGGTCTGTTTTCAAAGCAGATTTTAACCATTCTCTCATTTTTACACCTGAGCATGCAGACCTTCTCCCCATAACCACCACTGCCAACATGTAGGAAACTGAGCCCAAAAGAGTAACACAGAAAAAAAGGTACAGGATTTAAAGAAGATGGAGAAAGTTGTACCAGCCCTGGCTTTCTGCAGAAGTTCCACCTGGGGGGAGGCATATGGCTTTGTTTAAGGGTAGGGTCAGAAGACTGCACTGACAGAAATTGCCATGCCTTCAACCCAGGTGGGGATCAGTGCACACTGCTCACCTGGAATAAAGAATCACCTGGAAGGAGCTATTCTGGCAGGAGCAGCGCTCACCTCGCTCCCAGCTTGCTCTGCCCTTCCAGGCTGTGATCCACAACCCAACACAAGAACAGGAGGCGAGGGGCAAGGAGGGGAGCTGAGTGCTTACACATTCGGTTGGCTGCATATTGTGAGACGCTTTACACGCAGAACAGGTTAAAAAGCGTAATGAGGAGGAGAGAAAATGTGGAAGAGCAGATTCATGATTTTTGTTATTGGTCTAGTGTGCATTTGTGGTAAGACCACAAGACATAGGAAAGCCTCATCTTCAGAAAAAGCTCAGATCGGGTTCTTGTGTACTCGACAGCTTTAAGTCTTGCAAAGAATTCTGATTAACCTGAATGACAGCACTTGGAGCTCCAGGAGAGCTCAGTGAGGCAAATCAGGCTGAACTAAAATTAGAGGCGTCTAAAATTCAGCCGTCTGCTTGGCATCCACACACGATGCTTCCCTGGCCCCAGACCCATCACATCACTCAGCTTTCCCGGTGCCGTCAGCTCCTTGCTTTCAAAAGCACTGCTGAGTGAAATGCTGCTGTTCACACGCAGCCTGCACCTGCCTGCAGGCAGCAAGCCAATTGCTAGACACGGCTATTTTTTTCCCCAATATTTCCTCCAATGTTTATTTGCTGATTGTTTTCCAGGCAGCTGGAATTCAAGATGTGAAGTGGGGACTGGCTGTCAGTGAAAGGATGGAAGAAGACCAGAGATAATGGGACAAGATCGTAGGTCTAGAAATACACTGGGATCTCACGTGGCTCAGAAGGGACTTGAACTGTCCTGAGAAAGGCAGGGAGGAGATTACCGTGGTTCATACGCTCTAGGGCAGTAAGACATGACTTGTGGTCTAGGTGGCTTGTGGGGGATTTGGCAAAGAGAATGAGTGCGAAAATACAGCTCAGTCACTCTGTCCTATATCCCATGTGTGCGCTGTGCACAGAGAGCCAGGCTCGCTCACTCATCACCTCCAAGCCCACTATTCCCTGGTGCTACCTAAAATCCCATGTGCACACAGGCCAAGCTCTGAAGCAACTTAAGCACTTGCTACCCAGGCCCAGGCCCAGGCTCTCACACTCAGGGTCTGGAAGGACTGGTTTGTCTGCTGCAAACTGGTTCACCAGCAGCAACACCCAAACCTGCTCTTTCAAATCTCCACTTGGAAATTTTGAGCACAAATTGTGGCTTGAATAAAAGCCAGCAGAGTGAATGGGAAGTACTCAAGTCAAGGGATCCAATATTTGTGGACAATTTCTCATAGGGAGCTTGAAGAGGCTCACACATGGCATGAGGACAGAGTAGCAATCTAGCTTCCCATGCACTCACATCCATTTGTAGAAAAGCCCTCAGAAATACTGGGAAATACTGACTGCATTTTTCTGCCTGAAGAAGCAGCAAGGGAGGAATCCTTACTGATGAGGTAAAATGCACCAGTGGCATCCAGAGAGTAAGGACACTTCACAAGGGCTGACCATGAGGCAGATGAGCAGCACAGCAGCAGTCCAAATGCCAGGGCAAGAAGGATATGTTGGAATAACCCATGCAAAAGGTGAAGCAGCACTTTAGGAAGACAGGGTGGCCAGCAACAAATCAAGGTTGAGGTAAGGAGAATCCAAAGGGGGCAGAGATTTATTCACCCACATTACAACAGAAAAGATGACAACAAGGTAGGGAAAAAACAAGAGTACAGAACATACATGAATGTGTTAAAAATCTATACCGAATTTCTCCTCATATCAGAATGTGGAGATCATTTAAAGAATCTGTCAGGGAGCAAAACAGAGACAAGAAAACACTGTGGAGCTTGCTGTCATCAAGACCACAGATCTCCGATGACTCATATCATGAAATCTTCACTTGCGCAGCTAGACACCAAGAGAATTTCGCGAGCAGTAAAAAGCCACATGTCCCACAATTTTACCAATTTCAATAATGCACATGAGGAGAAGACTCACCTCTTGTAGAAGTCCCTGTATCTACCTATTGCAAGAGCTTTTCACTCAGCCTCCTGAGCATTTCACGTTAGATGCAACACTGGACTGGGGAAATAATAATAATAATAATGATAATGATAATACTGTACTTCTTGTGATGAGGTACTTTCACAGGTTTGCCTGGGTACAGCCTTCAAAAGCAGAGCTGCAGTCAGGAGGAGGTGACATGGTGCTAATGGAGGTCTACCAGGTGGAAGATGCCCAACTTATGGACAAGAGGCCGTGGAAGTTGAAGATAAGAGAGAAGAGAGTGAGGACAAGAAGGGGTCCAGGTGGTGGTACTGCCCAGAAGAACCATGGCCATATGCTTTATTTTCCTCACCTCCATGTCCTGCCATGCGCCATTTTGTGCTCTGCAAACACCTTCCCCAACAGCATCTGCTGCAGAGTGCAAAGGGGTTTGTCTACTTCCCGTGCTCCACCTCTCCCCTCCTGCTCCAGCCCCGTCACCTCGTTTCACACATCTTCCCACCTCCCCAAGGTGGGTCAGAGATTTCCACCAGCGCTGGCCTCTGGATCTCCTTCCTGCAGCTGGGCTCAGCCGGTGTCACTCAGCCTCCTGTCAGCAGGTTTCCATGGCGACCTGATGCGCAGCAATGCCAGGCCAGCCTTGGCTCCCAGGAATGCTTCCTGCCCCAAAAAGCCATCTTATCTTGCCAGGGGACACAGACTTTAACTGCATTTCATCAAGACTACCAAATTGGATGTTTTTTGTGGTGTACAAAGGCCATAGATGGTATGGCGTACATATCATTTTTATGGTATGATCACCAGGATCTGAAACACCAAACTCATTGCTGTCAGGTAACACGGTGGGAGGAGACCATGTCTGCTTGGAGCACATAAACGTTGGTTAAGAAGCAAGCACAAAAAGCAGTGCAAGGCATGCTCATTTGGGCCCTTTCTCCTGTATTTAGGCTGCTTAACATTTTGCATTATAAACAATTTGTGCAAGATTCCTGAAGGACTTTGAGATGGCTGCTGTTTGCAGATCTCAAATGCAGCAGGTAGAGCCCTCAGGCAGAAGCCATGCCATTGCTTAGCCTTGTGAACTTCTCTCTCAGTTTTGTTAGAGTATATAAAGCATTAAAAATGAATAGTCATTTCACTGCTCCCCATTCCCTCCCCCACATCTCCTTCCCCACACCTCAGCACACCTCAGAAACCTTTTAGCCCTGATCCAAAACACCCCTGAGCAAAGCAATGCTTGCTGCAAGGTGCTGGGGCCAGGCACTGCTTGAACACCAGTGCCACCGCTGCACTGGGGTGCTGAGTCCTTGAGAAGAGGAGAGCAGCAGGGAGGAAAGCAAAAGGAAGAGGCAGAGGAACTAGGGCTTTGTCATGCAACCATTCTCAGGCCTGGCTAGAGGGCTGTGTTTGCCATTAGGAAATCACATGCAGAAAACTTCCCCTGCAGGAATGTCAAGAAGGTTATGAAGCCAAGCACTTGGGACTTGGGAAATGCCAGCTTCCCCAGAACACCATTTCTTCCATGTATAGATGTGCAGTGAAGTGCTGCACTCCTCCACAAGACCCTGATTTTAAGCCCAGGATGGAGGCAAAGAGGAGCAAAATGAAGACACAAACAGTCACTTTCAGTATTTCCTAACTTCAGACAGAGGACTTCACAACTTCAGGAGCCTTCCCTTAGTTACATGTCTCGGTATGCCAATGCATGCACAAAAGAGTGGTCAGGCACTGGCACAGGCTGCCCAAAGAGGTGGTGGAGTCACCGTCCCTGAAGGTGTTCAAGAAATGTGTGGATGTGGCACTGAGGGACATGGTTTGGTGGGCATGGTGGGGATGGGTTGTGACTGGACTGGATGATCTTAGAGGTCTTTTCTCGCCCCAGCCTTTGACTCTATGACTGTAAGGTTCTGGAAAGTTTCTGGAATCTCTAGGAAAAGGTAGCATGGTTACATGGGGCAGAAGAAAGCAGCAGCACATGGTAAGCCTGCTCACACTTCTTGTTTCAGCCATCTCAAGCCTGGGACACCCTGGAGCTCCCTTCTGAGCTCAGTGCCTGCCTTTCCCAAAGAGTGCTCACAGTCAGCAACCTCTGCCCTGAGCCCCCAGGATGTCTTCTCTGACAGTGCACCAAGTTAGCAGGCAATGAAGAAACGAGCTTTCTCTCGTGTTCCTCGTGCCAAAAGAGAAGATAGTGCTGCCCAGAAACATGTTACCTGATGAGACACAAGGCATGCGTCAGCCTCTGATGCCTTGCAACCCCCCAAGCTTATTTGAAGTTGCAGATCTGTGCTGTTTTTTCCTGCTTTTAGCAAAGGGCTGCCAACAGTTTGCTGCAAATGTCCTTTCCGGTAGCAATGGGCCACACAGGTCCCATAGCAGCGTTATTTTCCTGCCTGGATAAGCACAAATCATATAATCAGGAGAAGGATTTGCAAAGGCCCTTGGTGGCTTTCACTGCCTGGGGACAGCAGAGAGGGCAGCTGTGACTACGCAAGTTTTGCACAGACCATTTTCAGCTTTTCCTTGCTGGGCCACACAGACCTTTGCCTGAGGCACTGCTACTTTAAAAAAATAAAATAAAAACAGGCTGCTCAACAGATCTGCTGGCAAGATATGGATCTTGCAGTTAATTCTGTCTGAGCACTCATTAGAGGTACTTATGCACATGCATGTTTTTATTTACCAAAGACTGGCACACCCATGTCTGGCTCACTTTGCAGCCTTTGTTCAGAGACCTGGCAAGGCTTTCCGAAAACAGGATCCCACATTAAAACACATTACTCCATTTGCAAATAATGAGGTTTAATTTTGCTTTCGGTAGGTATCCAGAGGAGTAAATCTCGCCTGTTTGAATGTTCTCAGCTTGTGAAGGCAGAGAGGTGTGAATGCAGGCAAAGCAAGCATATTTTTAAGTCAGAGCAAGTACTCACGGAAAACACACTGCATTCTTCCATCCTGGCAACTGGAGAGCACGCTGCGCTGCTCTGTTTACTCTGGAGCTGAGTAACTCCCGTCTCTGCAAGAATCAGACAGAGGCACACAGCACTGAACAAATGATTTGTCACAAATAATTTTGGAGATTTTCGTTTACAATTCGTTTGCAAGCAAAGTTCTTTTAAGACAAATCTCTTCTGTATTCACAGCCATTTGGCAAGAACTCCAAGCACACAAATTTCAGCCTCTCGACGGCTTGCAGGCTGTGTCCATTTGCACTCCTTAGTTCTGCAATGGGGTGATGAGCCCAGGTTCCTGAGTGAGAACCAGAAGGAACACCCAAGTTAGGCAGAAGTCAGCAGCCCTGCCTCGATGGGAGATGCTTCCTGCAGAGCCCTGGTGGCAAGCACAGATGGACAAATGGACACACCCAGCACCTCCTCCACTTTAAGGCTACCACAACCAGGTCTGCTGTATGCTCCAAGACACGCAGGAGCAACTGGAGCTGTTATGATAGGTGCTTGTGTTATTTTTGGCTGGTGAATCATTTATTTGCTGGAGAAAAAAAAAAATGCAGTTTCAGGGTGGCCAAAGATATTTGTAAATTCAGGCAGCTCCAGTCTGTGTGGAGTGTTGGAACACTCAGCGAGCCAGAGAGAGGCAGACTGAGGGCGAATTGTTCCAGTTGCTGCTGGTCGAGGTGAAGGGGTCACCACTCCCAAGCACTCCTCTCCGTCCCAGCCTTTCCCCACACTGACAGCAGTTGTCACATTCACGCTTTTACCCAGTCTAAAACAGTTCATCTGATTACTTCCTAGCTCAAATCTGAAATCTCTTCAGCTCAATAATAATAATAATAAAAATAAACCTAAGGGCATACTACTGTTTTTTAAACTTACCAAACCTTTCATTGCTGCACAATCAACAAAGTTACACGGATGGCAAGAAGCGGTGGTAGGAGCTGATGACAAGGACGTGGGAAGAAAGTTATGGCAAACAGCTGGGGGCAGAGAGGAGGAGATAAGTAATCGGGACCAACAGCTGGAACTGGTCATCAAAGTCAACAGCTGGAGCAGGTACTCAAAGGGAGAGCGGGCAAGCTCATCAAAGAGAAATACACGGAGTGTTATTAACGTGTAGAAAATGCATTCAATTCAGGAAATCTCTGGAGATGGCTGAAGACTGGGAGTGCACTCTGGAAATGCGTACCTGCCCTGTTTGGAGTCTTCTCCAGGTACCTACATCTGGTCATTGCTGGAAGCAGGACATGGCGCGAGGCAGATCCTTCACGAGACAGATGCTTGCCACCTGTCCAGACGGACGCGATGGGCAGCTCACATGCCTGAGGAGCTGGACAGCTTTGTTCAAACAACTGCTTTGGTTCCAGCTGAGGAGCTCAGGTGCAGGGGCTGTTCTTTAGGATAGTAATGACAGGGGCTAAAAATGTGGGAAGAAGAGGGGGAAGGTGGTAATGGGCCATGAGCACTATCAGCCAGAGATACACCCATTGTAGTCAAGCTATACAGTGTCAGGTTTTTTTAAAGGTCCTTAAAGACTGTGAAGTAAGGCCAGATTGCAGGGAGAACAAGTGGTGTCAATGTCTGTGGAAGATAAGCTGATCGCAGGTCTGCTTTCAGTGCCTCTTACCAAGGATTCAGATGGCCCTGTGATCAAGGAGCATTTTCTAATACACTCTTCAAATTATGCACTTAAATTCTTCAGAACTTTAGTTCTCAAAACTCTACTGAACAGTTTTACATAACTAATATTGCCTCTACTTTTTAAGGTCAAAAATGATTTTTTAATTTTTTTTTAACAAAGGCTATTGAACAAGTGGGATAAGTGCCAGCATCTAAATTTGATCTGCATCGTTAATATTGACTTCTAAAGAAGGCAGCTGACACAGGGCAGGTGACAGGATCAAATGTGTTGTTTAAGTGGGCACAGGAAGAATCACTATCCATCTTCCTCGCATCCTGAAGCTCTCTGGAGCATGTAAATGACAACACTTCAATGTCACTCAATCAGCCACTTGGAACAGTCTTGGGGCTGTTCTTTCAGCAGTTAGTATGGACCATACACAATTTCTCTGCAGGGGAATCACAAGGTCATTTTCTAGATGTGCTAACAGAACTAAAGCATCGCCTCTCAGAAGCACTGAGATATGCACACCATTGGCCCCTGCTGAGCAAATTTGAGACTAGTGAAATATATGTTGTGGGCCACACATTATAAGCTAACAAAGCATGTTCTCATATGGCATGGCAGAATCAAGTTTCCAGAATATCAAGAGCATGTTCAGTCCTTGATTTAACTTCTGTCTGGCACTGGCAAAAACGCAATTAGCACAGATGTGAGGTCACAGAGCAGAGGCAAAAGCTTTGGTGGAAACCCCAGGTTAATCTCAATGTGTGTTCAAGTCATAAACCTTTAGTTTGTAAAAGACATTTGGGACTTGCACATATAAGGTCTGAGGGATCTGCAACTCACCCTGAACTACTGAAACCCAGATACCACATCAGGACATGAACTGAATGAAACCTTTGCCTCTGGCACTGGTCCTGGGAGCAGCTTGCCAAGTCAGCCTTACGCCCAGCCTTTGCAAGGTATCTGAGTTCACTGGCCATTGCAAAACTGCTGCCTCAAGGCATTAGGGATGCCAATTTTAATGAAGAGTGATTTCTGTAGGAGGGCTGTATGCATCCTCAGATGCCAATTGTTGCATGCCCTTCCCGTGGGTCTTTGCATAGCAATAGCACCCTGACAGTGGGGCATAGCAAAGGAGATATGTACCCAGCAGCAGTCCAGAGAACTCCTCTGTACTGCAGAGATAAGGTTCTCCCTCATGTTGCACTGAGAATTTGAAGTTTTCCTCTCTCCAGGTCTTCACTAAGGGGTACAAAGCAAGACTGTCTCCCCCATGTGCGTGGTGGTGTAGAAGCCCACGGACGAAGAGCTACGCAGCCTGCACCCTCTTGCCTGCTTTAGGGAATCGACAAAGCCACATTCCTCTTTCCTAGGAGGGCCAGTCCTAGTGGATGCTGTGAGCAAGCTCCTCTTGCAACGGCACTGAGCCTTGCACGTGGGGATCCCGACTCGTTTCCTGCACACCAACTCCTACACCACTTTCAGTAAGAATTCGTTAATCTATAGGGTAGCTTTTTCAGTCAGAAACCCTCACAGCTAGAGATAAATTAAGCTGGGATTGGAGCCGGACCAAGAACATTTGAGTAATCCATGCGGCCTAAGGAAGATCCCCCAAGACAGGAAATCTCAGCAAGAGCCTAGAAAGAGATTAGAAGAGAAAATAAGTCCAGGCACTACATTCATGAGCTGATGGGACAGCCAGCAGAAGTGAGAACACATGACAGGCTGTAAGGCCTACTGCCAGCACAGCCTGTTATAAATACATGTCAAACATAAACAACCTCAGCCATGACCAGAACCTCTTCAGAAAGACAAAAATCTCATCCTTCATGACCTATGATGGCTCTGTCCTACAGCATCTTCTGCTGTTGCTTTTCCTTGACTACCTGTGAGAGAGGCAGAGAGGAAAAGTAAAAAATCCCTTGCATGACATTCAAGGTCAGGCTGGACCAGGCTCTGAGCAACCTGATCTGGCTATAGATGTCCCTGTACATTGCAGGGGAGCTGGACTAGATGACCTTTAAAGGTCCCTTCCAACTCTAACCCTGTGATTCTATGAAAGCGTATCCCAAGGTTGGGCTGCAGCCTGTCAGACGTATTTTCCTGTTACTACAGAGTTCTCTGACATCATGCCTGTCCCAGAGGAAAGAGTGCAGAAAAAAAGGTACAGTGCTGGTTTAGAGGTCCATCCTGAGGTTGTAGAGCCCAGGGCCACTTGCAATGGTGTTTTTCACAGCCTAAATACATGCTGCAAGTGCTTGATTAAGGTGGCAGGACTTCCACCAGGTAACAATGTCAGGACTTTTTGGGCTATTTCTTCCCTCAACTATGCTTCTCTTGTATAACAATGATGCTCCTGAGGTCCGAAGTTTTACCTCCACCATGTACCTCCACTGACACAATTGCCCTGCCACTTGCTTCAGGTTATTCCCATACTTGTTGAGGACAAGGGTTGGACAAGACACTTTCCCCACAGGCACCACTGGCCAACAGCGTGATGCTGTGCACTTTCTATCACAAATCCCACAAAACACCAGGGCAGTATTTCTTGCATGTACATGTATACATTCCAGTCTAATACAATGGTTATGCATGTTTCTAGAAAAAAAACAACGGTAAATTGTCCTTTCTACGATTGCCTCGAGGTTCAGTGAGGCTCTGGAATATGGGAAGGTGAGTAAGCATAGAAAGCATGAGAAATACGAGAGCAGACAAAGGGGACTTGTACCAGAGGTAAGTGGGATAGCATAAGGACTGCCAAGTTTCTAGAAATTGGAATTTAATGAAGTGATTGAACAAAGAAATTGAAAGCCTCCTTTGCCTCCTGCAAGGGTGGAATGGATCTGAGCAATCCTTGCCTTGGCTGCGTTACAGGGCTGTTATTTAATTTTAAATAGCTTGGAAGCTTTCAATGTACTTCATAATTTTATTGACATTTATGATTTGAGTTACTTAATCTTGAAAACACAAACGCAAGACTGCTCTGTCTCTCACCCAAGAGGATGAGGAGCTGGTGCCTGCTTCGCTTTCATGCAGCCGACCTTGGTCCTTTGTTGCTGATGCAGGATGGGGACCTTGCACTTCTGCAGAGCTTGCAGAGAGTGAGGCAGCTCAGCAACAGGTGTTTTTCAGTCCTGAATACTTGGATACCTGTAAAATAAACTTGCTCTGTGTTTAGCTTGCAAGGCCATGACTCTGGGCTTGCTCTGGGAGAAAGCCCCCATCATTCCTATGCCACTCAGGCTGGGAAGGATCTGTGATCCTTCCTGGGGCCCTGGCAACCTGGTCTAGTGCCTAATTTAGTGGTTGGCAGCCCTGCCCACAGCAAGAGGGTTGGAACTAGATGATCTTAAGGTCCCCTTCAACACAACTCATTCTACGGTTCCTCCCATAAACCTGGCTGGAAGGAGTGGAGCCACAGCCACCTCAGCAAACACAAGCTGGGGGAAAGACCTCACGTCGACAGCAAAGCTCTTGCTAGATCCCTGGCTGCAAGGGGGAACCAAGAACTCATTCTTCCTCCTCCAGCAAAGGATCCCACAGAAACAAATATGAGAAGTGCTGGTGTGTGTAGTCTCACCTCAGCACCAATACCCAACTTCTATGTCCTAACACTCAGGTCTGTTCACATGGGAGGGCAGATGTTGCCTGTACTCACACACACTAAAATGGAAGGATATACATGGCAAGTCTGAAGTTAATTATGGTCTGATTCTGCACTCATTTAGGGGCATGTATTTCCCATCTACTCAACAAGATGTTGCGCCCTTACAACAGACTTTAGTCCTTAATTTTAACACCGTGAAATTGGCGTTGACACTTCAAAGGCATTACAGTAGCAGAAAGCTTGACCCTTGCTCTTTGCTACCAAATGTATTTTCAGAGTATGACCAATTCGTAAAGCCGAACATTACACTCATCAGTTAGTGAACGAAGAGCACTTTGAAGATTAAAAGTGCTATTATTATTTCCATATTTTTTCCAAACACAGCTCCCATGCTGAAGCCATGTGTGTCAAATCTAAAGCATTTCCTCCAACACGTTGTTTCAGAACAGACCCTCCACACGTGCCCCCATTGCCCTGCTTCCAGCTGGGGTTTTAAGGCTGTTAAGGTGCAGCCAACGATGTGGCTGGGTGGTGGGCACACTGGGACCTTCCAGCTTGGATTTCACAGCTGTTAGGGAACAGCTCCCAACACAACAGCAGTCTTGGGAGCCTGTGCAGAGGTGGAGGCTGCACTGCAGCACTGGGATCTGGGGACGAGGAGGGTGGGAGAAAGTGAGGCTGCGAAGAAAGGTGGGAGATGAAGCTGTCCCCTCTGCAAAGCTTCTGCTGTTTCACGGCCCAGATCACTCCATGAAGGATGGATTTGCCATGCCAAGACAGGCACCTCTGCAAGGTAGCATTTCTGCTCTGCAGGCACACAAAGCCTTCACAGCTGCTGGAGGCATCATTTGCTGCAGACAGAAAGCAGAGAGACATGACAGGTATTGCCGGACACATAACAAGCTGGAAGGAGCTGTGCTGCTAATCCAATGTCATCAAAGATCAGACTCATCACAGGATCCCATTTAGAGTCCACAACAGCAGCCCAATATTGCTGGGGCGTGCGTTTCATCTGAATGCACACATCACTCAGTACAGCCTTCAGTCCGTGGCTGCACATTTGCTGTCTCCTCTTCATCTCCCAGATGCTGCAGCTATGATCTGTCCACCCCAGCTCACTCCAGCCAAGCATCTTTCCCACTGTTTGTTTGACTGCCGGCATTTATTTCCCTACCTAAACCATCTGCAGCAAACAAGGAGACTGCTAACGACCTTAAAGAGCATATGTAAAAAAATCACTTATCTCCCAGCCCAGCTTCCAAGGCTGCAGGTGCCGGGTGGCTCCTGTGCACGTCAGGGCTCTAAGCTGAGCTTCAGCTCTCAGACATTTTCTATTTATCACAATTCCCAGATGCAGTACCCATGAACGTCCCGGTGCACCTCCCCACTCCCATGGCGTACCAGGTGAGGAGAATATGTCTAGACAGAAGGCAGGGCTGAAGCTTGGGATAATTTTTCCTCCAGCATCCCCTTGATGGCTTTCAGCACAGGAATGACAGCTTGGGATTTATGGATGAGTTGCTGAGTCTGAGCAGACAGATACCTTACTCAGGTGCTTTTGTGGGCTTGGGAGACATCAGCGGTGGCTGCCGAAACAGCACGGTGTGGGAGGCAGTGTTTAGTCAGAGCTTTGTGAGGCACATTGTTGAATGTTTATTCAATTCAAATTTGACTGCACAATTTATGACTGCTAAGCTGGATAAAACATTCCTACAGACAGCCAGGCACAAGAACCGAGGCTGAGCTGTGGCTGACTTCTGTAAAAATCCAGTCCAATGTTTTGAACATTATTTTAAAACTTGAATTTTGCACGGTGGTCTCCTCATACTTCATGACTTTGATAACAGCCAGATTGCTCCACGTGAATGAAGCAAGAGAAGAAAGTGACTTCAACTTTTAACTGCCTCTGTAGGGGAAAGCTGCAAGACAACAGCAAAAGGTGCAGGTGAATTTATAGCAAAGAACCTGATGAGTGGGTGGCTTACTCAGAAACTATAGCAACGTGGCCTAACAGCTCTTTCACCCAAAGACTAGAGTAGCAGAGCCTTGTTGTGCTATACACAGCACCACAAAATCAAAATGTTGCTAATTTTACTACATTTGTCGAATATAAAGCCTTTTCCTCCACTTCTGAAAAACCAGAGCGCCAAATTCCACTGACTGCAATTACCGTCCTGTCTTAGTTGTGTGGTTCCTCTGCTTACTGCTTCTTCTCAGGGAAAATGTGTTCAACGAGGGCTCACTGTGCCTTGAAACTTGATTAACTTCTACAGGAGACACTAACATAGCCTGGATAACCAAGGACAGATAGGACATAGCTGGCAGGAAGCAGAAGAATGCAGGGAAAGCAGCCACGAGGCACAGCTGTTTGTGCTAGGGAAGTACCAGCCACACCGTGATGTTCAGAAATTGAGTCCTTCTTTCAGCTGCAAGCAGGAACTCAGTCTTGTTACCTATGATTAATGCATTCATGCTTTTAAAAGCTTGCAGTACTTTGTGAGGTGAGTTCTCAGGAGGTTTACAACAATATTCATTAACTGCTTTGTGTTACAAAAAAGACTGGGTCTTTGTGATACTTAGTGCTTCTGCCAGTCCCCTGCTCAATGTTCCTGTGCACTTCAGAATGAAAGCCTTGAGTGCCCAGGCTGTATCTGAAGGCACTGATGTGTTACTAAGCCAAGCAGGTAATGACTGATGTGTGATGATTATATAGACTGCTGGCAGGGTCAGCTCAGCAGATCAGTCACTTCCACAGCTGCGTGATTGTTTGTGCAGCAGTATTTGGAAAACTACCCATGGCAGTACTGGCTCAGCAGTGCTGGTGGGTAATGTGCCACGGCCTATGCTCATAGGGGTGAGCACTGGTTGCATCCAAAGGGTTGACAGTCCCTCACGGCCTGTCAGCTCCACCTGCACCCATTCTGCAGAGGTTTTCTCTAGGAGCAACGGAGGGAGAACACGGCACTTGCAGGAGGCAGTTCAGCCCTTCTGACTTACATTAGGAAAGGGGTCATCACTGAGAGGACACTGGAACAGGCTCCCCAGGGCAGTGGTCATGGCACCAAGCTGCTGGAGCTCAAGCATTTGGACAATGCTCTCAGACACAGGGTTTGAATTTTGGGTGATCCTGCATGGACTTGATGGTCCTTGTGGGTCTCTTCCAACTCGGGATATTCTGTGTTTCTATCTCCAGAAGCAACTGGAGAGTTACTTAAGACAACCCAACTGAATGCCAGCTCGGGTTAGACAAGGTGTGTTTGGAATTGCTCCTAGTACAGCAGGAACTTTCAGGGTGCCAATTGCCATAGATATCCCTGCCAATCAATCAAAAATTAGAGCTCTGTATTGTTGTGGGCCCCAGCCATTTCACAAACTCAGGTAACTCAAAGCAGTTTTAAGCAGGGCATACTCTGCTTTGCATTGCTCTGCTATGCTGCTGAATTTACTGTCTAAAGCAAGCACTCCAAACAGTCAGAAATAACTGTTTATGCAGTGAAATTTAAAAATAAATAGATAAAATTTGCAACTCATTGCATTAACTTAAGAGATCCATAAAGCACTGCTCTGTGCTCAAAACCATATTACATCCCTTTCAAATGTTGTCTACACCCAGACCAGTGAGCCAGACCAGATCCTTATGCTGGAGCCATACCACTCACTATGCAGGAGGGCACTTGAGCTTTTACTGTTCCAAATCAATTTCTTTGCTTACACATCAGAATTTCATTTGCAGGGCAAAATTAGGATTGTTTACTAGATTGAACCTGTATCGTTCTTCGAGTAACATAGAAAGATTTCTTTCAAATGCCCACCTATGCTTTTTATTCTTGAATTACTGAAATAAGCACTCCATCGTAAGGACCTTTGTCTTTGAATTCCTTGGGACCAGAGGAAGAGGAAATTTGTCCAGTGTCAATGGCACCATTTTCCCTGCAATATGAAGGCTTCTTCATGCTATCTGTTAGATCATGAACAGTGATGTTCCACATGATTTCAGATAAAAGCCTCTGATGTGCTCTAATTTTCAGGAAATAAGTTCTCTTTATTAGAAATATTTCCTTAGGTCAGTGTTCAAGACTTTCAGGATGGCTTACATTGCCAAGAGCAATGTGTGCATTTAAAACTGTAAGCAGATTTAGCACCCCTCTTCCAAACTGCAATGTCTTGCTGCCTGACCCCCACCATGCCAGTAAATCCTGTACATCTCTTGGAGCTCATGTTCCGCCCCATGAAAGGAGGGAGCAATCAGTAACTGCAAATATATACTGAGAGACCTCAGCCACGTACTCAGAGAAGCTGGCTTACAACACAGAGGTGAGTCAGCCTGTCAGTAGCCATTTACACTGGAAGCTTCATACTTTGAGCAGTGATGGACCATGCTACAGTGAAGGAGCAATCCTCAAGGGTTCAGGCCACATGAGGCTTCTCAAAATGAACACCTGCATTTCATCCCAAAACTAGAAGGCAGGCAGAGCACTATTAATGTTGAGCCATCAGACCACGTATCATATAGTATTAAGAGAAGAGTTTGACCTTTGACTGTTGAGAAACAGGTTGCAGCAGGAACAACCAAAAGAGAGGTTGCAAGCTTTAGGAGAAGAGAGATGGAAAACATACCTGAGTGTCCCAGACATGTCACCTTTAATAGGGAATTCACACACTGATCTTTGCAATAGAGGTTGCTGTATGAAGACTTTGGTGTCCATCAGTTAAAGCTGAGCAGAGGAACTAGTCACAGAAGATACCAACTTGGAGTATTAAAAAGAGGCTGGACGAAGTGTGATGTTAATGATCCCAGTAAAGGCTTCCTGTGTCAGTCCAAAGTATATCACAGGGAGCAGATTCAAGCAACCTGACAAAAAAAGCCAACAATAGCAAGAGAGAGGCACTAAGAAATGGGGAAGAGACAAGTTACAAGCAGTTTGGTCATTGGCAATTACACGTGGAAGTTGCAGTCCAGATCCTTCCACTGTGCAGGTATTCGTATCAGCCCTTAAAACCTTTATTTGTTGTCTTCATACACACGTAAATGGTTGCAGCATAGCAAACCTTGCCAGAAAGTGGATTCCGGGGAAGAACAGAAACACTGGGAAAATCAATCCAAATTTAGTTGTTTCAAGTCCCACAAAGGCAGCTTTTTTAAAAAAAAAAAAATGTTGAAACATTCATTTCCAACTTAAGAAGCATTTAATTCCTTTCAATACTTCTTTCTGAGGTGGCATTTTTCATTTAACAAGCATCCCATGTTGCAAGCAAAAAGGGTAATCACCCTAAAATAAAAAATTTCCAGATGAAGCACTACAGGTCAACCACAAATGATTTTTCTGCTTTTGAATATTCCCTGAGAGCCAGGTAAAATCTTTGAGTTTGGGTTCGAAACCTAACTTCTCATCCAGCCCAGACAACCCGTTTATTTTCCGAGGTCCATTTGCACACGGTTGTTTGACCATCACATCTGTGTCTAGTGCTGCCAACTTCTCTCTATCCATCACAAGCAAGGTGGTTTTATCCTGAAAGAACACAAGGAATCCCATCAATTTTCTGATTGCCCAAGACATACCTCCTCACATCAAGAAGCCAGTCACAACTACTATGAAAGATAGGAAGAGCTAAGAGAAGACTTTGGATGGAAAACATGGTGAAGGACATAACCAATAATTTCACAAGCAGGGACATAAAAATGTAAAACCTAATCGAACTAAGGCTATAGCTGCTCTGTGTTGCCAGAGGACCTGTATCCTCCTCTTCCTTCTCCACCCACATGATATGCATGCCAGATTTTTTTCAGCCTTTTTTTTTTTTTTTTTTGACTGTGAGTTCTCAGATATCACAACCTTGGGAGAAGGAAGGAGGGTTAATTGCATTTCTTCAAAAAATTAGGAAGTTAAGCTTATCTCTCTGCCTGCATATGGGGAGCCATGCGTCCTGGATGAGTGAGCTGACGTGAGATGGTTTCTAGGCAACTTCTGCAAGCTCCATTGGAACAGAAATATAAATTAAAATCAAAAACAAAACCCAAACTGGTCAACAAGACAAGAAGCAGCTTGCTCCACACAAAATCATTTTTGACTGACTTGCAAGGTTCGTGCAAGGTTTTCTGTGGGACTGTTGAGGAGAGGAAAACAGGCACCCCTGAGCCAGCACCTGTAGTAAGCCACATGATGAGTGTATTTGCACGGACAACATACATAACTTGCACGTGATGGAGAGGCCCACCAAACCACATTTGTGTGATGACATGACTTAATAGCTGAAATGCCACAACCCACGTGCTTCAGGAACACCAGCCTGAGGACACTCAAGGGCTGAAAAGTGCTATGATTGACTCCCATTCTTTTCTTTTTCCAAAATATTTATTTTGCATTTATCAATTGTTTTGGCTGGGATAGAGTTAATTTTCTTCGTAGAGGCTCATAAGATTCTGTGTTTTGCATTTTTGGTGATAGCACACTGATGTTTTAGTTGTTGCAGATAAATGCTGCACAGAACCAAGGACTTTTCAGCTTCTTGTGCTCAGCTTTTGCTTTACCTTCTAAACTGTTATCTTAACCCCTGAGTTCTCACACTTCTACCTTTCCAGTTCTCTCTCCCATCCCACCTGGGGAGAATGAGCAACTGCGTGCTGCTGAGCTGCTGCTGGGTTAAACCACATCATCAGTTCATTGTGCCTCTTCTCCTCAAGGGATTGGTACAATTTACACAAAGAGTAGCATTATTGGGAGCTACCTTTATTTCTTTCTTTTCTATGTAGTACAGAAGTGAGGAGGACGTCCCATTTGCTCAGGTAATTCTGCAGTATCAGAAGCACGTTGCTGTACATTTTTTCTCAGCCCAGGTTTCAGGATTAAGGTGAGGTGATCCCATTCCTCCTTCCAACTTCTTCACTAATCCATTGAACTACTGAGGTCTCAGACAGGACACAGCATGGGTGTTGGAATTGTTCAGGTCCCTTCCAACCCAACCCATTCTATGATTCTGTGATACGACATTAACCTCACCCATGTGAATCCAGAATTGTGTCATTTTTCCAGTGTCAGAGTGAAACTTGCTAGTGAGTATTATAAAAGCCAGAATCACCATCTTTACTCCAAAGTGCATGTTTATGTTTCAAGAAGGGGGTTACCAACATCAACTGAGAGGATTAACAACCAGGCTTCCAAAGCAGCTTAATTTGCAAACCACATTTTCTTCCCTAAAGCATCATCTAGTGCTGTTTCCTTGAGTGTAAGACTCCTTCCCCAAGAAAGCAGGTTATCAGGAGTGACACTTAGCAAATTCTGTTGTTAACATGAAGTCAGAGCAAATCAAGGCTGTAGTTAGAAAACACAAATCTGTAAGCCTAACTCAAGCTTTTCTCCCAGCTGTAAAGAAATCATCGATTAGTAAAACTCCTGGGCTTTCTTCCAGTGCTAAGTGATGTAAGGACCAGGCACCGGACAGTTTAGTGAGCAATGATAGCAGAGGCATCCACGGCGTAATTCAGTGACACATCCTCTCCTCAACCAGGCTCTCACTGCTCCAGGGGGCTGAGCCCTGGCAGCCACATGCTGCAGCTCAGCATTGGGACAGAAAGACCAGTCCTGCTGGGGGGCTGCTGTCCTCCTCACTGCCCTTACCAAGCCTCGTCTGTCCAGGACAGATGCCAAGGGCTGTTTCAAGGGAAGTCTTGGTTCAGTCAGGGGTTGCATCAGAACAACTGAAGGCAATCTATCCTCTCTGGGATCCAACCTACTGCCTCAGAAAGGCTTAAAAACAGCCCTGACAAATCCAGAAAAGGAAAATCATGCTGGGAAACTGGACATTTATTATTGTAGTTCTAACCCAGGATGCTGCAGGACATCATCATCATCAGTAATAATAATAATAATAAATGAAAATTTTACAGGGGAGCTGATGGACCAAGACCAATGGTTTCCTCACCCTGACGTGCTGCTTGATACAGGACTGAAGGCCCAGACCACCTGGCACAACAGCACTTATGCGGTTGTACATTTATGTTATACTTTTGTCCCCTGCTCCCCTCACTTTGCTCCAGTGACTGACACTCTACGAGCACCCAGCAGGAGCACTACCATCCTACGCTCAGCAGCACTCCTGCTGAGCTTCCTGAGAAACACCATTGCTGTTGTTCTCCCCTCCCTGCAAGAGGGCTGTATGCACAGATATATGTAAGGGAAGAGGGTGTGGTCTCTACTGCTGATTTTGTGAGAAAAATGTGATGTGGAGAAGAAACCAGACATCCAGAGATGAGCTAGCTGGGGATGAAGAAGCTGTCCACTGGTACCTGGGCATGGTGTTGCTGTTTACCTAGGATGGTTGGCTGCTGTTTGAACCTCCTGGGTTTCAAAGGGGTGCGCTGTGTCTTTGCCGATTTTGGTGCTGGAAGGAGAGTAGAGCAATTAGCCACTTTTCCACACTGTGGTATTTGCAAAAAGAGTAGCAAGTGAATAGTGGCTCTTAAAAAGGCACACGGGGAAGTACATCAGCAGGGTGTTCACCAGCCTTGCACCTGATAGATCAATCAAGGCTAAATCCAAAGGCAGATGTTTAAAGAGTAACATAATTAAGAGATTAGGATCTGCATTTATAGCATCTAACATAAGACACTTGCACAAAGGCTCTATCTCAGTGATCTAGAAGTCCTTGACACCAGAAAGGAACAGGAGAGCTCTTTCCTCTCTGTTGACCACAGAGGAAGCTCCCAGGAGTGCTCCATACTGGGGGACTCTCAGCCAAATGCTTAAGGGTAGATGGTGGGACCAGAGGCCATAATTGGTAGACTTCGCTACAGCATTTAGGCTTGGGTTTCTGGCGAGGCCTCATTGATCCAACCGAGTCCAGCTGCTGTGCAGGCACGGGGCTTCTCTCCTGCTTTCTGCTGCTGTGCATGATGGTTATCCACAATAAGAGGAGCTGCTCACCTGAAGGAGTGGAAGTAGGACATGGCACCAGGGAGTAGTACTGAGGCCGGCCTAGCCAGGACAAGGCAGCAGTCGGCATTTGCTAGCCCTCAGATCATGCGGTAAGACTCAGACAAGCAGAGCCCTTCACAGTCAGGGATGCAGAAACGTGAGGGCCATTGCCTCCTCCCCCCCAGACCCATTAGAGGCTTCGTGCCTTTCAGCTGTATGGATCGGCCCTGCATGCTGCTGTGGAGGAGAAGACCACGAGTTCATAAAGGCACCCCGTGAACTGCAGAGGTTGGGCTTGTCCACACCTGTCCTTCCAAACCCTCACTCCCACTGCGCTTTTTTCAGGCATATTTAAAATTCCCTTTCATGTCATTGGCTACCTCCCCTCCCTCCCTCCCACAGGTTAGGTTAAAAGGGGCAGGAGGTCCTTTTCCTCATTGATTTGTTTTCCTGACCTTTGAGATTCATGCAGAGAAGATCAGCAAAAAAGCACTGGAAAAGGAGCAGAACAAAAGCGCAGTGCTTGCTCTCATTTAAAGAAGTAAGACAAACATGAAACTTAGCATTGAGTAGAAAATAAACTGTCCACCGAGGAAAAGAAAGAAGCTGCCCTGACGGAGAAGGGACCACAAGGAGAACCACTCTGCAGCACCCGCAGAGCAAGCTACCAGTGTGGAGAGTCAGCCTGCAAACAGCAGTCGTGATCTCAAAGGCTTTTTCTTACCCTTCTCTCTTTTTTTTTTTTAAAGAAACCTAATTTAAATGGATAAATCCTATTTCAGAATAAAAGGAAATCAGATAAATTACTTTTAATCCTTGCTCTGCACACCCTGCTGTGAAGGCGCTCCCCACCGCGGCGCGCTGTGTGCGGTGCCGCTATGAGCGCTGAGGGTTTGGTGGGCAGAAAGCAAGCGCCCACGTTGCCAGAGCTCCCCTGACATCGCGCTGGTGTGCCCGACCTCCAAACTGGGCAATAGCATCTTTCTTTTGCTTAAGTCCTCCCGTATACTTGGTAAGGCTTGATGCTCATCTTCCCTCCTGTGTCTCGTCTCACTGCTGTGCCTTGCTGTATTCCATTGTACGTGAAGGAATGAAGCGACTGTTACAGAGCTCTTACCAACCTCGCAGGGACACGGTGAGGATTAATTAATTGCTTATTCAGGGCTCTTATACCCTATGATTAAAAATAGTATAATCACAATAAAAACAGATTACTTCATTATCAGAACCCGTTATTAAAATCTGCGGTAAAGACGATACAAGTTTCCGACTAAAATATTTCAGCGCTATATTCCAATCCCACCCCTGCTGGGAGACACAAAAAATGAGCCCAGACTAACTTTTGTGGTGAGAACATTAGATCTCATTAAAGCCCATATAACATCCTCTTTCATAATTGGGCTGAAACAAATTAGGACCATTTTAATTCTGAAGAGAAGAATCTAAGGGATCCATCCATTTATGTGGCACCGCTAATCCACTTTCAATTCACACGTTAGTTAATTCACATTAAGTTCTCCTCTGCATGAGCAAATCCTTCCTCTGAAGCAGCACCTCCCCTTGCAGATGCTCACCACCAGCTTTCGTCATTCTGGTAACCCTCTGGATTTATGTGGCTGGACATGGGCAGTAGTTTCTGCAAACCCTCAGACATCTGGGATTCAGCGTCCTGTATCCAGTTCTTGCACCATGAACACCTGCAGGCCTTCAGGACCTCACTGCAGGCGTAATGTGATTGTTTTAGGGGCAGAAACGCTCTGTCAAGCTTCCGACTCTCTGGAGGATGGCACTGACCCACCCCACTCGTGCACTGCTGTTGGTGAGGTCTGCTGAAGGGCACCAGCATGAGGGCAAGGAGCCCACAAACAGGGAACCTGGACACACACAGAGCCCACACAGCCATAGCAATCCTTTCCTTGTGCCTGAGGCACTGAAATTCTCTCTGAGAGTAGCATTCCTTTAAAAGAAGAATAAGCAAATATACATGCTGCTCATTCCTGACATGGACGCGCGCACGGGGGGTACACAGGGATAAGTACTCCTTTGTTTCTTTGGGCTCACGTCAGGGCCATGTGCCATGGATGGATGTAAGGGATGTGCCCTAAAGAAGAAAACAACCCTGTTTTTGTATACAGCTGAATGCAGGTTGCCACCAGGCATTCATTTAAGGTAGAGGGGGTCCCAAGGCTCAGGATAAACACAAAACCTGGATTTGCTGAAGTTGTACATATGCACTCTGCGCTGGGTGCAGTCCTTTTATAATGACGGAGAAGCTTGAAGCTGCTGTCATCTGCACATTCTACGGATTCAGAATCTGAATTTTTGAGGTTGGGCAGCAATCACTGTACAACACTGCACACGTATTATCCAGGCTCCTGAGGCCACCCAGCCAACGAGATGATGAAAGAACAAACATTTTGCAATAAAGTTTGTTTTAACTGAAAGACCAAAGGGTCATGTGCACCTCTCCCTTTAGCCGTAAGACACAATACCACTAATGCCATTTTCAGAGCCATGGCTGTGGAAAGGGAATGTTCCTGCTTCTATCAGAGAGCCATGTCCACTCTCAATGTCCTTCTAAGCTACTCTGCCATTAAACAGGGGTGCCCATTTGAGTGAGTTGTGATATTACTGATGATACTGTGATGCTGTGTAATTTGCCTTTTAGGGGTTGTATGGCTCATTACCTCAAATGTTAATCTAGATATTACCAGAGGAGGGATGAACGCAATAAAGGTCTGGCTCTGTAAACAGCCTGCATTCATGACACTGTGATACGAAACTGGGGCTGTGAGGGAAGACCTTTTGTGCGCTATCTAGTTCTTCCCGTGGCATAGCTCAACAGTGATGTTTGTTAGTGTCTGATTTAGATGAAGGTGTACATGTGGCTGTCATCAGGACAGATTTGTGCACCAGGCTGGATGTCAGGATGGCAGCATTCTTTTCCTTTTTCTCGCTTTTTTAACAAATCAGTAGAAGCAGTTTTGCACAACTTGAGGCTGAAGTCCCACAGTGACTGCGGCTGCTAGTGCTGCCAGCTCCAAGCACATAGACTGAAGAGGACAAAGCTTGCGAGCTCGGAAAGAGATGCCCAGATGAAGCCAGCTCCTGGCCCACAGCTGTGTCCTTCAACGTGCAAAAACATCTGCTAAACGCTTCACCTCCCTCCTGCCTCCTCCCAGAGTAACCGGGTGCTATTAATAGCCCACTGCTGCCAGGATTCAGCGTGACAGATCAGAGCAAAAGAATTTGCTCCTTTTCCAAAAAAAAAAAAAAAAAAAAGGCAGACAACTACAGCATTCTCCTGCCTCGCTTCTCTGCGTTGTCTGCCATGTTGCACTCTGTTCGTACAAGGGCAAGTTTTACGTAGCTCTTCATTGGTCTATAAGGCTGCGCAGCAGAGGAATTAGGTAGAAATAAAACACTGATTCTCCATGCTGGGGTGGTGTAGCAGATGCAGAGCTCCTCCATGACACTGCAAGGTGGTGCAGCTTCCACTCCTGTTGCAAACAAATATTTGGGGTGGCTGCAGCTCCCCCAAAGCAAGGAAAGAGGTATTCCCTGCAGGAATGAGCCCTCACTTCTTGCCAGAGCCACAGGAACTGCTGGATTAGACAGAGTGCTTTACCCACACCCTGCAGGACAGCGCACCTGCTTTGCTGGGGACATGAGCCCTTTATTTAGGTCTGACTCTCATCCGGCCAGGAGTCCCACTGCCTCCAAGCAGGGTGGGCTCTGGCTTAATCCTTCAGCACGTTCAGGAGCACAGAGCTCAGCAAATTTCACTCATTCTGAAATCTCTATCTGGTGAACCACAGTGTGATCCATCCTGAGCTCCCGGATGGAGCTTCTATTTCAGGGCTCCAAAATCCTCAGCAAATTTAAACTTGCTCAGATTCCTTTTCACTTTCTTTTCTGAAGGGTGGAAGTTTGCTGTTGTCTGTCTTTTTTTAGCTTCGGTGATGGATTGTTTCTGAATAGCTGATTACAGCATTGATTCTTCCTTTCTGCCACACAGGGTGAATATAAATTCTTTAATAATCCTCTAAGACTGTGCTGCTGCCCTGTGCTGGAAGTCACTCTTTAGTTCTGCTCTGCAAAATATACACACACTGTTTGCTGTTTGTTGGCCTCTGGTCAAAGGCAATAACAAATGAGCACAATAAATTTAAGAGATGGGAGAAGAGAGATCCCTTGGAGGTGGAAGCACGGCTGCCAGCAATTTTGAACCCTCTCTCCACTGCCCCAGCCTTCCCGGTCTGCGTCCCCTCCTGCCTCCCAGGCCATCGGCTGTCCTGGAGGTGGGCAGAAGCCAAACGAACAGCAGCTGCTGAACTCCGGCTTCTGCGAGCAGTCCAAGGACAATCTGCTCCATTCCAGACCACTTGGGGGAAAAAAGACCCTTTACGTTTTTCAAGAGTACATGATGTCTTTAAGAGACCACACACAGCCCAGAGCTTTGAAATGATACTGTGGGATTCAAAGGATATTTTCTGGCCACAGTGATTTGTGGTGCCGCATCAGAGCCCTCTTTGAAGAAATGAGGTGAAGCCAAGTGGCTTTGGCAGGAAGGGGAACAGCCATCCAACGAGATATCCAGACACCAGGTTTGAAACAGAGACAAATGCCACCACAGGATGTTACAAATACAGAGATTACAGCTGGGATAAGAAAGGCTGTCTCACCAACCAAGCGTGCAGAGGTGCCTACTGGACACCAAGCGCATAGCAATGATGACTGAACCACAGTGCTCAGGCTGTGAGCACCCCTTGCTGCAGCAGCCATGTGTCAGTGACAAAGCACCGATGGGAGCTTCCTGCCTTTGTCCCCAGCTCCCAGCATCGCCATTCACTGTTTCTCCCCTGGTCTCCACACTTCATATCTGAGGACTTCCCCAGCTCTCCGTGCCCAGCTGAAGAACAACTCAGACAGATTTTCAGATGAGAGACCACTGAGATCTGATTTCAGAATTACCCAGCAGCTACTTTAAGCCAGAAACCCCTGCCATGAGCAGCTCGCAGAGCAACACCAAGCCCCCAGCATTGGTGAAGACCCTACTGTGTGGCTATGTGCCCTGATGAGAAGTGGTAACTCCTCAAACCATGGCCCCTTCTCAAACAAAGAGTGTCTGAAAATCTGGATTCTCACTCAAGAAATCCACTGGCCCATCACTGCCTCTTCATAATGTGCCATAGCAGATTCTTTCTGCAACTAGAAATTTCTTTTTTCAAGTAAATTCTCCCTCCCTGATATCTTATGCAAGCAGAGTTTAATGCCTATCCCATGCAGCACCTGCAAGCCATCTGGAAGATGAGCAGCTACACGGATACAAGCACCCCACCCCAGTGTGTGATGAGGGAGGATTAGCTGAGCTGCAAGGCAGAGCACTGTCCTTTCAGCATCATCCCTGAGCCATAACTCTTCTCCCAGCCCTGAGCCTTCCCTAGCACCAACCCGGGTCTCATTCTCCTCATGTTTACATAGGTGTAAGGCCAGGAGTTTGTTCTTACCGCTGGTGGAAATGTGGACAGGGTTTTCCTCCTTTCTCAAGCAGTACGATTGCATTTCACCAAATCTATGTCAGTGTCATTTTATTTGCTAGCTTATTTGCTATTGAAAAAAAAAAGAAGAAAAAGTACTCACTGAATTCTGTGAAATAGGGCTCTGACAGCACTTCTTTTAGCACGCTAAATGTCACCACAGAGGGCAATGACAGGGACTGGTCTGAAACATGCGCAGGGGCCCCAGGGACACAGGTGGCAGCTCAGCCCCAGTTCTGTGCTTCCTTTTGCTCCCCAGTGCTGGTAGGAGGCTTAATGAGCACTTATGAATTCGGCAACTTTCTTTTTTTTTTAATTAAATTGCACTGCACTGTGAGCTTTTGTTGTAACAGGTCTGCCTGAAATGCCATCCTGCTCAAAAATCACCTCAACATTCAAAATGATTGGAAAAAATACATCTATAATTCATTTTAATGTGCATATTTTTCTCTCCCTCCTGTTCCAACTTCCTCACTTTTTCTTATCCATCCTCTCTCCATATATTGCAGTGCATCCTGTACAAGGCTGGTGCAGGTCTTTGACTTCTGCTTCGCATGCTGTACCCCCATGTTCAAACCCCAGTGTGGCAGCAGCAGGTGAAGTAGAGGCAGGTGACCTCTTCAAATTTTTTAGAGTTTCAAAATGGGCATTGAGGCATTCACGGAAGGAAGTATATACTTTTCCTTCCACTCTGAAGGAACTTTCAAAAGTAAGAAGTAGCCAAAAGAAGGGAAAGAGTTTTTTTTTTTACGTTTATCCCAATGGGAGAAGGTGGAACTCATCTCACTCTTCCCATTGCAACTTAGAAGTCTGCCACTGAGCTGGTCAGTCCTGTCCCTGTTTATTGAAAAAGAGGAAGAACGACACAGGCATGGGGTGCCATTACCAAGAAGGGACATGGGACTATGTGAGATGTGTGTACACTGGCTGCCATGGAAGCCTAGGGTCACTGCTGCAGAAAACTGGGCTGCAGAGATCTCCCTTCAGGTGGCCCAGTCCCAGCCAGGAGTCCCTCTAACCTCTTTCTGCTTGACTCTGCCATCCAAACAGAAATGACATTCCCACAAGCAGGTATTTCAGCAGCAGGGTTCCCAGACCCAGGCCTGCCAGCACAGCAAAGAGGCTCAAATCACTGCATCCTCAGCACAGGACCGTGCTCCCTTTGCAAACCGTCCCCTCCACAGTGGTTAATTCTCCATCCCTCAGGCAAGGAGAAGGTGTGAAAGCAAGCACACGGCTGGGCTGCTCTCCTAAGTGCCAGGAAGGGCCCGGAGAGCTCTTTCTACAAAGGCAGCCCTCAGCTCCAGATCGCTGCTGCACGCGTGCCAGCCGACACAGCAGCACAGCAGCTCATCCAACCAGTAACACTGCACCTCCAGAGACCTAATTTGCAGAGGCTGCAAATAATGAAGAGTACCTCAAAGACCAAAAAAGAAAAAAGAAGAAACTATTAAAAACTTCGTTTTTTAAAAGGGCTCTGCTGTGGCTCCAGCAGTCATCCCATCTCACATCTTCAACCCAGGGGTGAAGGTAAGAGCCAGCCTCGTTGCCCAGACATCCCCTTGCAACAGCAGCAGCGTGGCAGACCTGCCACCTCTCTTTTCACATTTCTCTCCCTACAGGCCCTTCCAGCCTCTACCTGCAGCTCGCACACAGCTCTAGCAGATCTTAAAATCCCAGTGTGCTGCACCCACAGCAGCAGACCTGCCACTCTCAGTCACAAGGCTTCGCCTGCCCTTCTGTCCTGGTTTCAGCAGGGACACAGTTGATTTTTTTTACTTCATAGCGTCTGGTACGATGCTATGTTTTGGCTTTAGGAGAAAAAAAATGTTGATAACACATCGAAGCTGTAGTTGCTGCACAGAGCCAAGGACATTTCAGTTTCTCAACTTCTCATACAGTCCTGCCAGTGAGAGGGATAGGGGAGCACAAGGAGCTGCGAGAGAACAGAAGCAGGACAGCTGACCTCAACTGACCAAAGGGATATTCCATACCATATGACATCATGCAAAAAAAATCCTTGAAAAATGGTGGAGAGTTGGCTAGGGGAGCAGTTGCTGCTTGGGGACCAGCTGGGCATCGGTCAGTGGCTGGTGGGCAGTTGCTTGTGCGTTACTTGTTTTGTACATATACATATATTAATAATAATTATATATATATAATATATATTATTTGTTTTCTCTCTCCCTTTTCTGTCTTACTCAATAGTTTTTATCTCAACTCACAGGTTCTTCTTTGTTGGCATTTTCCCCAGTTCTCTCCCCCATCCCACTGGGAGTGGGGTGAATGAGCGAATGACCGTGTGGTGCTTAGCTACCTGCTGGGTTAAACCACAACA
>WBMW01002183.1:159391-181875 GCA_013396635.1 Penelope pileata | reverse complement strand
CTCAACTGACCAAAGGGATATTCCATACCATATGACATCATGCAAAAAAAATCCTTGAAAAATGGTGGAGAGTTGGCTAGGGGAGCAGTTGCTGCTTGGGGACCAGCTGGGCATCGGTCAGTGGCTGGTGGGCAGTTGCTTGTGCGTTACTTGTTTTGTACATATACATATATTAATAATAATTATATATATATAATATATATTATTTGTTTTCTCTCTCCCTTTTCTGTCTTACTCAATAGTTTTTATCTCAACTCACAGGTTCTTCTTTGTTGGCATTTTCCCCAGTTCTCTCCCCCATCCCACTGGGAGTGGGGTGAATGAGCGAATGACCGTGTGGTGCTTAGCTACCTGCTGGGTTAAACCACAACATGTTCTCCTCCACCCTCAGCTACCCCTGCCTGTGCCTCGAGACCCCAGGCCCATGTTCCTCAGCAAAACTGACCCATTTGGCCAGCTGTGCCCTCTTTTCCCTCTCCTTACCAAACAGCAGACCAGCTCTGCAAGTGCCACTGGCAGGGGACAACCAGAGAGAGCAGTAAACAAGACACTTATCCAGCTCATCACCTTTTGTTGGAGAATTTGGATGGATTTGGAGAGATGGGTAGGATGTGGAGAAGCCTATGCATTAATGGTCTCATTCGCTAGGACGAAAATGGTGGTCCACTCCTCCTGAACGCAGCTCCTAGCCACCTAGGTTTGACAACACAGCACATGTGGTCACGAAGGAGTACCCTGGCCTTGAATCCAGGGCTGTCCTTGTCCTGGGCCCAACACATACATTTGCTGAGGGACCTCACACACCTTCCCTGCCTCTCTGCTGCCTTTTGAGAAAGACCACTTCGCTCCAAGCACTCCAGAGACACAATCCCAAAGATGCCTTCAGCTAAAGACGTGCAATGAGGATAAGCATGCCACAGACAGCATTTTTTTTCCACTGTGCCTTTCCCACCTCTGTACACGACAGTTAATCATGAGTGCTGCCTTTGATAGGTGGTTATTGATCTTAATCTTTTTGTTAATTATTCCATCACCCATGTGGAGCAGGCTGTAACATCCCGGGCTATAAAGGAAAGTCCTGCATGGAACATTTTAATGACGGGGGGCTGGTGAAAAATTGATGGCGATGTGTGGTGAAATCTCTTAAATAATGTGAAATGCCCTTTTGGCTGGAAAGGGCTGGATGAACCTGTGGTTGATAAGTTGTTAAATTACATCCCACAGCCGGCTGCTCATCTTGGGATGGGATTGAATGATAAGTGCACAAATTATTGTTACTGCATGGAGTGGAACTATTTCCAGCCAGGAAGACTTGATAAAAGAGAAGTTATTTATCACGATTAAAACCAGTACATTTGTACTTCTCCACATTGAGCAGCTCCTGAACTGGCAATCAGTTTCCAAAAAGGTACCTGAGCCTGATTTAAATGGCTTTATGACTCTTCTAACAGATGAGTTTTAGTCCCTTGGAGAAAGAAGACTTAAATATCTAAATTGCCATGTTTCTCAGAATTATTTCTTCATTCATTGGAAATAGCTTGACTCAATATTTTTTCACTTCCTGTTGTCACATTTGACTTTTCCTTAAAAAAATTTTAAAAAGAAACACTGTTACGCAAACAAACAGGAAACTGGCTGCTGCATGCAAGGGTGGAGGAGAGCTTTGTCTTCTGTTGCTTCACTTTGGGCCTTGCAGAGACAGACCAGGCTTAAAGTCATCTCCAGGGGTTGGCTGCTCGGTGATGGAGGAGATTGGGTGGTAGAGACAGTTTTAAAACATTAGCTTGTGCTGACACAATCATTTCACATCCAAGGCATTTGTAAAGCTTTTCTCCTCTTGTATTGCAGGGGCAGAAACACTACTGCAGATTATACACTTCAGTATTTTTTCCTCTCTTTCTCTGTTTCCTTGCCATTGGAACAGGCTCCCCAGGGCAGTGGTCATGGCCTCAAGGCTGCTGGAGTTCAAGAAGCGTTTGGACAATGCTTTCAGACATAGGGTTTGATTTTTGAATAGTCCAGCCAGGAGCTGGACTCAATGATCCTTGTGGGTCCCTTCCAACTTGGGATATTCTGTGATTCTGTTACTTTTTGTTTATTTACTTATTTGTATTCCAATAAAATGTTATGCCTATGAAAGCTAGACAGTATTTTAGATTCTCATGCTCTGAACAGTAACAACACACTCAAGGGCAATGTGCTCAACATGGCAATCCTAAATGAAAGGAGACAGAATTAAAGATCCATTAGAGAATCAAATACTTCTTATAATCTGCCAGTAAAACAAGCACAGGGCAGCAGTAGCATTTCATAACATTTTCACAGGGCTCCTCCCTCTGCCCTGACAGGAGACAGAGTGGAACATTTTTCTTCAGCCACACCTCAGCATCAAACTCGGCTCCATCACGCCTCAGTAGAGCTGTGTCTTCTCAAACAAGGGATGAATTTGATCAAGAAGCTTCAGTGGGAGCAGCACACAGATAGCCCTGAGCAAAATTTGGTCCTGTCAAGATGTCTTTTTTCAGACACCATTAAAAAAAACATGTCCCAGCACATAATCACGCAACTGGCAGAATGTGGATCTCCTTTAGCATGCAATTCATCAGAGACCTGCTGCCTCTGTCCTGACCTCTTCTGCTTGCAGAGAAAGACCAGATCCCCCAGCTCAGCTCAGCGCACTCAGGGCTGTGCAACCATGGGACCCTGTCCTGGAGAGCTTTCTTCTGGTGCTACCATGTAGCAGTGAATAAAAATGTGGCCGAGCTCACCTATTCTGTGTACATCAAAAGCAGGCAAATTCTACACTGCCCAAACCATGTGTGGAACAGCACCACTTACCTTCAGCCATGCCCACAGAAGGGGCAAACTTGAGGTTGTCCAAAGCTCTGGCCAGGAGCCACTCACCCAGCTATAATTCTGCTCAGCTGGGCACATCCCCATCCACCCTCACCATGTTGGAAGAGAAGAGTGAAACAAATGGCAAAGCTCAGAAACTGCCACAGAACCAGAATCTTCCTCCTCCAAATGACTTTATTAACCAGAACTGGTCAGAGCCTGGACTCCTTACAAAGACATTGCAGCCTTGGAAATGCTAAAATAACTCCAGTTACTTGATTTCTAAGAATGCTTGGAAAACTCACTCTGGCCTGGTTGAGCAAAGCACTCCCCTACCTGCTCAGCTTGAGGTGTGCTAAAAGGACTGTGCCCGCATCCAAGCACATGCCTAAAATAACACGTATGAATAATTGGTTTGCTAATTTGGGGTCTTAAAGTTGAACAGCTCCTTTTATAGACTCAGGGAGGAGGTATGATTCTGACTTCCAATGGCATCACTAAGTGTAACTGCAGTCAGATGTTTATGCATAGCGAATACATGTGCCTAAAACTTTGTTGAATCAAACCATACATCATGAGTTATATTCTCAGTGCTCATGCATTAAAAGAAAAATTCCCATACTCCATTTGTGTCTTTGTTCCCCTGTGTCTCCCTTGTAATAACACAAGACAGTGATGGAACACAAGCTAATATCCACACCAGTTTGCTAGGATTTCCTTTTCAAGGCCCCAGAGTAACAGGGCAAGGTCTTAGTGGCATTCTGCTTTAGTAATTCTGTCCCTGTGGGGGATTAAATGAATTTTCATCTTGACTCACAGGGATGAAGAGCAAGGGCCATGATCTCTGCTCAGGAGCCTGCACTGCTACCTGCAGCAGCAGGACTGCACCAGGCATGCACCAGTACTCTGTGTAATGAGTTAAGAAAAGCATCCTTGCATCAAACCAAGGGTTTCTCTAGCTCATCAGCATCTCTCTGCTAGTGGCCAGAAGCAAATGTTCACAAGGGACAGAAACAAGGTGTGTATAGAGAGATCTTCCCCTGAGGGGCTCTCTTAGCTCCCGCCTGGCAGCAGTTCAGGCACTCTCTGGGTCTCTGTTCTCATGATGCCCACGTTCCTCTGTGTCGTTCCCTTTCCCTGCTGCAGCTCATGTCAGTCTGCAAGGTCATGAGGGCCGAGCAATGTAGTTGTGCTCTCAGGGATCTGACAAGCCCCTGATAAGTAGTCACTATGCAAGGGCTGCTCTGAAAGTAATGCTTGCTATTTTTATCATGTTGGTGGTTTGACAGTAGAGGTTGAACCTTCCTGCCAATATTCCATTCCATTTTGTTGCTGTGCGACAGATGGCAGCAGAGGGGCAGTCTGACACAACAGCGTCTGGCATGGAAGTGCGGATGAAGCAAAGGAGTGGAACTGAATTCCTCCATGCAGAAAAAATGGCGGCCATTGGCATTCATCAACGTTTGCTGCATGTTGATGGAGACCAAACAGTGGGTGTGAGCACAGTGAGAGGTGGGTGGTGCGTTTCAGCAGTGGTGACAGCAACATCGGGACACCTCCGCTGCTGCAGATTTTTACGAGCCAGGCATGCAGGCTCTTGTTCATCGCTGGTGAAAACACACAGCTAATGGTGGTGACTGTGTTGAAAAGTAGCGTTTTGTAGCTGAGGATTTGCTCTATCAAACAGTGTTCTTGTGTTCTTTTTATCTGTTGTCGTTTCCATAGAAATAAATAGAAGGCATTACTTTCTGAGCAACCTACACAATTTCTGGTCATATTATTTATTCTACGCTACTAAAGTATATGCAGATGGCTAAAACTCACCCATATTCCACTAAGCAATTTCCGTGAGATGGTTGACAACCAGCATGTAAATGACAAAGTTACTTTGTTGTAGAGGGAAAGCATGTGGGTACTTAAGATATTGATGAACTGGGCTATAAGCGGATTATCACAACACTATGAGTAGAGACTAATTTCCCAGTAGAAAAAGCCTTTTGAAACACAAGACAAAATGTCAATCCATTTGCTAGTCACACATATTTAAAACATTCCTCTTGTTTTGCTCCTTGCTACTGCCTCTCAGCTTTCAAAAGATGTAGAACTGAGAGGAACGTCCAGCATTTAAACACCTCATAGCTTTTAGTAAATCTGGATCTGAAGACTCAGGAACAGCATAATTTGGGGATTCAGTGGAAAGCTCAGAGGTTTGTATAGTTCCGCAGCCTGCCCACTGGAGTCTAAACACACAAGCAGATTTTCCTTGGAGATGTCTGCTTCAGGACAGCAGGATTTCTCCTGTGGGCTGACGGAGGAACTGAAGAGCTTCTTGCCACACCTTGAGGATCTCTTCCAGCTCCTTGCTTTAGCCATGTGCAAAATTCCCTTTGATTTTTGGGTGACAAAGAGAACACGCAATGTGAAACCATTACTGGAGAGATCATTAATTTCAGCAGGAATACAGTGGCCAAAGGAAAAAAAAAAAAAAAGAAGGAAGGAAGCAGTGGAAAAGCCCTGGTACATGTTGAATATGTACAGAAGTTTTTCTAAGAGACGCCTTGGTAAAATTTAGTGGACCATTTAGAAGGACTGCCTCCCTTTTGGGCAAACCCACTCTCTGCAGGCAGGTCGCCCCAGGCGAGGAGCCAGCAGCCCTGGCTGTGTGTGGCGGCTTGGCCACAGCCCATGCCATGCCATCCATGAGGCCACACGCTTGCCGTTCACACCAGGCCCTACCCTACCCATCCTGTGATGGGCTGCTGATCCCACGAAAATGGATCCACAAGGTCTCTCCAAGGGACAAAGCCTGTGTGTACCCAGCCTAGCCCCTCTCGGTGCCTTACTTTTCTTAAAAGCTACTGCAAACCAGAAAGGGGCCATTTGTCTCTCCAAGTCACTATTTGCTTTTAATCTCCATCCAGTGAGGCAGCACTGCCTGCGTGCTTCAGTGGTGACATATTTTCCTCAAAATATGAAAGCTTGGCTCAGGACCTACCTCTGCCTGCTGAAGTTCAAGCTCAGTGTTTCTTGCCTTTCCCAAGGCTGCCAGCCACTAGCCCCACTGAAACAATGCTGCAGGGGAAGGAAAAAATTGGGGCTGGGGGCCAACAAGAGAGCACAGCTCTACCATCTCTAATTGCAGTCTGAGAGAAAGTAGACCTAGGAGGAAGTCCCTGGTGTTAGGGCTGGTGCTGTGTTTGAGCAAGTGGCCCTTCAAGCTAAAGAAATACATGTGGGAGCAGGACCTGAGGTACCATGCTCTAGGATGAGCCAGGTGCTCTGTGGCTGCCATCAGCCCACAGTTGCAGGGACAGGGCTGAAAGTGGGCAGGGAGGGCTGGAAGTCCTGACCTGGGGAGGTGGAATGTTACGGGCACAGCTCAAAGGGGCTGCTCCAAAGGTAACTGCAGGCATGGGGAGCATTTATACCCATGCCTTTGGATAAGACTTGGGGCCCATTTCAGTAAACCGCATCAGCACATGATAAATCCAATTGAAGATGATGACATTTAATCACAGCCTTAATTCTGATCTCACGCTAACACACGTACCCACGTAGGAGGCTAGCAGCAGTACTCCCATTAACTCCCACTTTTCAGTCTTTCTGGCTGATCAGATCCTTACGTTGCTAGGGTCATTTCAATCCTGTCGCAGCTGGAACAATACCCAGGTTGCCTGTCTAGACACTGATTTATTTCTGAAATAAAAATAATTAAATAAATAAAGAGGGGAAAGGGAAGAGCGAAATTCTTTTAAGCCATTTTCAAATGCCAGTCCTTCAAACAATGCAATTTCACAGCCGATTTCAGGTTGTGGTTTTGGTTTTGCCATGGAAAAAGAAAAAAAAAAAGAAAAAAAGAAAGAAAAAAGAAAAAAATGTGTGATTTTAAAAGGCATTTACAGGGTCCTGCTGAGGCAGAAGCGGTACTGCCATGCCTCAGCGGCAGCCCGAAGGATCGGTCCCGCGAGCGGAGCAGGTGGTGTGTGGGTCACCAGCGCCTGTGTGACAAACTGTGATAATTGGATTGTTTGGGGGCTGGGGGAGGGAAGCCACCGCTGTGTACAAACCTCAGAAGGGAATTAAAAGCCAGCCTGCATCCCAGCTAATGGCGCTCTATAAAAATGCAAAGTGGCTAATGATAAGCAAAGGAAGTTCCATTAAGCCCCATGCCTGATGCAGAAGGGTATCATTGACCCTGGGAAGGGTATTTGCTGGGAATGGGCAGGCAGCAGAAACAGGTGCAGAAATAAAAGCAAACCAAGGGCTCGTTTTAAACTCCCCAATCTGCAATGTTAATGAACACGAGAGCCAGGGAGAGCCGAAGAGACTTGAGCAGCCAGAGTACAATTTTTCATACCCTTTAAACTCACAGGTATGAGGAAAATCAGCCCTGCACAGGGGTACGCTGCACGGAGAGCTGCAGGAGATCGGGTGGGATGGAGGAGAGGAACGGAGAGCGGGAGAAGCTCCCCTCCACCCCGAGCACCCAGGACGTGGTCAGGGGGGAAAAGGACCCTCGTCAGGCCAATAATGAGCCGTCCTCATTATGAGATTAGATGCCAGAGCGAACAACACCCTCTTAATAATGCACACATCACTATGACAACCACAGAGTTTGATACCCGAGGACAACTTTATTGTGCTTGTGAAATTTCCTTATTTTAAAAGCACTATTTATAGTTATCAGACATCGATTCGCCACATCCGCCCTCCTCCTCCTCTCCTTGCCTTCCTTGTTTCCAAGGCAGGATCGGCCAAAGTGCTACGTGCCTCTCCGAAGGTTAGGGAACCGCTGTCAAGTACCAGCGCCAGAGCGTGCTGACATAATTATCCTGCTATCCCATGCATAATTAGCAAAGCTAAGCCCAAACTATATTAATACCAGGATTAATTACAGCAGAAGCATAAACAAGGATATTAATGCTATGAAAGTATCGGTACAGATATTCCACAGCCCATATGCTTGTCTGTAGGACCACTAGGGATTGTGTTGAATCGGGAGCTGTGCAGTGCCCTGACTGTAATGAGAAATGAGAAAACTGCTGAAAAATTGATGCCGCCTGCAGATTGCACAATCCGCTGAACAGCAGGGGGTCGGCTTCTTACATCTCCCACTCTCGGTACAATATGCTAATTTCTGCATGCATACGAGTGTAAAAGGGAAGAAGAAAAGATTTCACAAAAGGAAAAAAATGCAAATGACAACCACAAAGATCACTGCAGAGAAATCCATGAGCTTTATATGGATTAACTGTGTTGGAGCTAGCGCTCGCCTGAGTTTAACCCTTTCCATCCTAGAGCCCTTAGCAGGTCCTTTTTGTGGTGCAGAGGAATACTTATGGCTCCTTTGTGGGAAGGAGGGAAGGAGGGGAGGGCAGTGGGGAGCCAAAAGGATGGAAAGGATCTTTTCTGCTCTTTTCCATGACTGTACTTCTCTTGCTCTGATGTTGACAAAGAGGCATGGATCTGGAAGGGAGAAAATCAGGTCTGGGAGGGAGTTTAAAAAAGGATGTTCACCAGATGTTGGTAGAGTTTGAAAGAAGACCGCTATGGCTTAGCCCAGTCCAGCTTTAACCGGGGAGACTGGTAAGAGACCCTCCTCTGCTCCCTTTGCCCCTTACAGAGTGCCTTAGCAGCATGTGGCCAGCAAGGTCTCCCTAACAACACGCCACCATACCCTCATCAAGAAGATGACCGCCGCACAATTATGTTTTGCTCCTGATCCACAGCCTCTTCCTCCCGGGCTAAGGCAGCAGATGTGCTCATCTGATTGCAAGCCCATCTCCTCACTGGAGCCAGCTGACGTGCTGCTCTCCTGTGGCTCCCCAGCACGCCGGGAACATGCCTGTCCACAGGCGTGCTCCAGCAGTGCCTGCACAATGCTCCTGCCATTTGCATTTGCCTTGCTCCCCTAACTGCCTTCATCTTGTCCTCCTCTGCTGTGGGATAAAACCCACACGGGCAGCTCTCGCATCACTGATGGAGGGGTGGGTGTCCATACAACCTTGCTCTTCGTTTGAGTGCTGCTGGCCACTCACCCAACATTTTAAGCCCCTTTTGCAGAGGAGCAGGATGGCAAAGAGCATCCCCAGTCCACAGGAGGGAAATACCTATGTTCCTGTAATAAGACAAATCAAGCCTTAATTCTTCTCCAATAATTAAAGAGATTAGTTGCTCTCTCTTTAGTAGCAGCAGGAGTAGCAGCAGGTGCTGTTATGCTCGGTCCGCTGTGTGCATAATGTGGCTTCTGCATGCAATCGCTGTGTCCAAGCGTGAACAGAATCCTTAGGAAATATCTGCCACTGGGCCTCTGTAATACACTAAGTGCTTAGCGAAAAGCATTTGTTTGTTTGTTTGTTTTAAACAGTTTGGGAAATAATTTAGCACTCCCGGAAAAAAACATAACTGCTCTGGCAGCACAGAGCACAGAGACCAAAATGCCTGAAACTGAAACAGCAAGCACTGACCTTCCTGCAGATTTCAGTGCTCATGTGAATCTTCAACCCACATATAAAAAATATTTTTCCCTTTGGTAGGTCTCCAGGCATCTTTTGAGTGTTCTCCCATCCACCGACCTTCTTCCTCAGTATCTACCATCCTCCTCCTCCACATCTGTTCAGGCCAGCAATCTACTATATTCCATTTTACCCCTGTGCTTACATTCATTGCTGATTTTTAAGGTGTTTTTGTTTTGTTTTGTTTTTCATGATTGTGACATACTTGTTTCATTTTAACCTCGTATCCATGAATGCTTGTAAATTCTCTTCTTCCCCTACAGAATGTTATCCCCACTAAATGATACTTTTCCTCTTCCCTGGTCAGATACAAGAGCCTGTAAAAGCAGGTGAGTTCTCAGCCAGGAGATTTTCACAGCAGACCCTTGAATGGCTGTGTGATGCCTCACAGATCCTGATTCAGAGCATCGCCAAACAGGACAGAACAGCTCCAACCCAGCTCACACGTGCAGTGATCACATCCTAGTCAAAGGCTTCTGACTGCCCAGCAATAGCAGCAGTAGCAACCATGGATGAAGAAGAGCAGTTGGCAAACAAGGAAGAACATGTGTTTCTTGTTTCTTCTCAGATCCTTCTGCCTGCTGGTGAACAGGGGCATTTGTGCAAAGAACAGCCATTCCCCTAATTGTGTGAGAGAAGTCCCTTCAGCAAGATGGTCAAATAATAAAGAAATAAATAAACAAAGTATGACTTGTTGTTGATTAGATGCATCATTTGAAATAGCCCTGAATATCTGAAAATAACGTTTTTATTGTATTTGATCAGCTCTATCTTTGCACCACTCAGAAGTAACACAGGTATTCTAGAATGGCATTAAAATTTCTCCTTTTTCTATCGTTGTTTGCACCAACCTGACAGGCTAATACAAATGCTGTGCTTTACCCTTGCTGGAGTTGAAGGTGGTAGGGGGAAGTGAGAAGCAGCATCCTTATAACAGAAAGGCTGTCCCCCTAAATGACAGAGTAGCACAGGAAGACACCATTAAAAATATCAAAGGAGGAAAGGTCAATGACTCGGGCAAAAGAATATCTTGTTGGTGGTAATTCAGCACTGCTATGTTTCAGGGATAGGCTGCCCACTCTGTCCAAAGCTGTTAGCTAGAGTCAGCGGCCTGACTCTAAAAAATTTGGAGGGTGGGGAAAAGTCACTAAGACACATGGGGCACGTGGGCACCCCCAGCCCAGGTGTCCTTGCAGCAATGGGGGGCATGTGCCCATACAGCCAGGTCGCAGGCAGCTCAGCAGTGCTGGTGCCAAGCCCACTGCCATCCGCTGTACCAGCCCATCAGAGTGGCCTCTCGGTTTTATAATGAGGGCTTCTCCATCACAGAAGCGCAGCTGGATCTGCTGGACTATATCAGCATTTGGTTTAATACAGAAACAACACCTAATCCTCCTGTACTGGCTTAGCTGATGAGCAGTTCAATTCCAGCTCCCAGTGGAACTCAACATTATGACGGCAAATTTCAACTTAAACAGTTTTTAAACTCTCTTCTCTCTGCTCTTTTGCATCCCTGCATCATCTCTGGTAAAACTGTTCATACTGTCAAACCAGCCCTGTCTGCTTTTGCTAATTAAACCTGGATTGGCTCATTGATACAGCCAAAAGCACAGCGATACAAGCAGTCAGCTCTGCTGAAGGAGGGGTGCAGAGGCAGGTACAGACCTGAAACCAGAATGATCACTGAGGAGAAAGTAAGAGGAGCCACGCATCCTCAGAGCCCTCTAGAAACTTGAAATGGTGTTTCCACCAGAGAAACCAGTGATGTAAAAGCTATGGCAGAGCAGGGCAGGATGCATTTCTGTCATGCACAACTTCCATGTCCCTCTGAATTTGTGCTGAATTTGTGCCCGGGGGTCGGGTGAGTTCGCACAGCCAACAACCAGGCCTCACAGCCCAAGTGCCAGCATGGCTCCCAGTGCAGGCAACGGCCCTGCGCTGCCACAGGCCCTGCAGAAGACTTTGAGGAGGGAAGAGCAGGGAGGGACAGCACGGTCCCCTCACAGCGGTGACAGCAAACAACCCGTGCTGTGTGGCGAGGCAGGTGTCCCGCCGAGGCCATGTCGCACAGGGCCTCAGTGGCCGCTGTCACACATGCACCCCTCACCGCTTCGGCCTGGGGGAGCTGGCATGGAGCAGGGCCTTGCGGGTGCGCGCAGTATGTGGCCGCCTGTCAGATGGCTGCTGCAGTGCTCTGAGATCCTGGGGGGTTTCTTTCTGGATAAAAGGGGCTGTGTGTCCCGATTGCAACCCCCAGTGTGTGCAGCCCTCCGAGTGGGACTGATCTGTCGCAGTGGGCAGGTCTCCCTCTAATGTGACCTGAAGTAATTAAACGTGGCCCAGCAGGCCCGTGCCCCCTCCCCTGTTTCTCCTCTCGCTCCGCTTGTTGGCGTTTACCCAAGACAACAATGACTGATGGCTCCGAGAGGGCTGTTGCTGCTCTCCCTGCCACGACGCGGCCATTGATCCAGCAGCATCTGCCAACTCATCAGCGCTTACTCTAATTCCCTGCCTCCAGGTTTTTTCCCTTTCCCCCCAGGCAATAATTGCTGCGCAGAAGAGCTCCCTTTGACCAGTGTGATGAGATCTGCCAATTACCACCGTGTCAGCCCTCTGCCTGGGAAGTGCTGGTGACCACACACTGACCTTCACCGCGGATTTTTAGCCTGCACCCGATGGCTGGCAGGGCCCAGCTAAGCGGCTGCCTCTCTGACCCAGGACCAGCACCAGCAACCGGCCTTGGTGATAACTCAGGGTATAGCCTGAAAAAGAGGAACTTGTCATGTGTTTCTCCTCGTTCTGCCCACCTTCTTCCATGAAGTCTCCACCGAGGAGACATCAGGAAAAGCTACCACCTCTCTCTGCAAGTGGTGACAACCCCGTCCCCTTCTGCAAAGCAATTGCTCAGGCTGAGAGGTAGGAGGGAGCCCCTCTGCTCAAACCTAGTAACAAAACAACCTCAAAAACTGATGTGGTCTGGCTTCTTCTTTAGAAATGTCCTTCAGTGAGATGTGCAAGCCTGGGGGAAGGCAGAGGCGAGGGACAAACTGAGGACTTAAAATTGTGCTGCCTCTGTTCTGGTGCTCATCATCCCCACTGTCACTTCCCAGCACTACTCTGGCTGCAAGCAATGGCATGAGGCTTTTTTGGGGTGAAAGGCTGGGAGTTCAGCATTCCTCTTCAAGGAAATGGACTGTTAGCTAATTTCTTTGTGTCAAAGCCAACTAACAGAGAGGGACAAACCATCAGAACTGGAAAAACAACCACCACCATTGATATGCTGCCTTTCATGCAGAGGGTTCATTAGAAGTGAAGCCTTAGATCTTCAAGTTACATGAATGGTGTGAAACACTCGGTATGAGTTGGCCTGGCTCCAGAGGACTCAGTGCAGCTTCACAGGAACCATTACAGCTTCTGCACTAGTGGAGGAATGATGTCTACCAGCAGCACCTGAGGATGTGGGACCTGCAGGAAGCACCAGCAAAGATGCTATCCTGGCAGAGCCGGGGCCAGTCCATTTTTAAGGGTGTCCAAGAGTACCTCACTATGACTGCACTGAAATAATGAATATTTCACCATGGTTTTAAGTTCAGTGCAGGGTCAGACTAGCCAGAAACCTCATAACACTTTCTGATTTCCTTTTTTTCTTCCATTTTTTTTTATTGCTTGTCTTCTACTTGCAGACAGAGGTGTGCACACACAAAGCAAAACGGCATCTCTTTCAAATTGCATCTGTGCATGTGTGACTGCTCCAGCAGGCATCACACTGGCACTTCCTGGGATGCAACCTGCAGGCTTGCTGGCAGTCTGTCCCTTACCCCTTGCAGCATGCCAGCCTGGGCTCACACGCTGCCGCACACTGGAAATCACATTCCCATCTCTGCCCTGGAAACAGAGAAGATTGCCTCCTGACTAAAGACTTATCAAACTCGTATGGGCCAGATCATTCTTCCCTGCAGTCTGCACTCATCTGTATGAAGAGCTGAAAACATCTGACCTTTCCAACCACAGGCATTCAAATATCACGAACCAGACACTCAACGACCTTGAGACATGCTGGGATTTGGGAAGAATACTGAACACCAGTTTCCTGCGTTTAGGAAACCCTTCTCTTCCGGTGGGGAGGAGAATCAGAGTGCTTGGTGCTGTCTCCTTTTCAGCTCACTCATGCCCCATGGCACAGAGGGGAGGAGACTAGGGCACTTTTGGCCTTGCTGGAAGCATTGAAAGGAAACCTCAGCTATACTATTGCATCTCAGGCTGTTCTTCAAGTGTAACATGCAGATCTTGGGTGGCAGATGGGAGGGCTCCTGTCCAGCACTGCCCTCTGATGAGCAGGCTGACAGCAACGTTTCTTTCTCATCCCAAATTCATATTGGTATGGAGGTGTGGAGACAAAGACGGTGTGGCACAACCTCCCAAACCCATAAGAAGACAGGGAAGCAAAGCCATTTTAAAGAAGCCTAGGTTTATTTTCCTAATTATTTTCTCTTTTAATTACCACCATTTTGCAATCTAACCACTCAAGTAGTAAACATGCTTGTTAGGACTGCGCTGTCCCTAATTTAGGGATCTCCAGTATCCAAAGACAGTAAAAGTTTCACCTGGGGAAAAAGAAAAAATCTTCATTTTTTTTCCTACCACTGGGGCAGACACTGCATTTTTTATGAAGTTTCCAATGAGCATTTGGAGACATACCCAGTCGGGTGAGATTACAAGGCAAACACTTGCTCAGAGCAGCAAGAGGAACTCTGCTGACTCCCAAAAAAATAACACGGTAATAATGAATAGCAAATGTGGGTCAGACACTCAGCTAACAAAAATGGGCATCACTCAACAGCCCTCAGCAGAGCTCTATTGCTTTACATCAGTGAAGGGCCAGGGTTTCTCACTGTACCTGAGGATATCTGTAGAGGATTTCTTATTTGCTGGGGTGGCATAAAGCTGTTATTGACATGAATTTGGGATGCCTGCTCCACTCATGATTAATGAGGCCACAAGTGAGTTATATTAGTCACCCTGGCATGACTGACACTTGGATTTTTCCTGTGCCACACCACTGCCTTTGCTTATGCCTAAGGATTCACAGACACAAACTGTAACTGAGACTTTTATTAAAGTCTACATTCTTAATACCTCTACCTATATCACTAATTTACCTTAGCAGAGACATAGGAGGGAAAATAAGTATAAATGGTTCCTTTTAAAATGTCTAAGCAACCCTCAAAACAGCAGTGCCATCAGACAGCATCATGATTCCAAAATCTTGTATTTCCACGGTTAGAAACACTTGCTGTATTCCTCCAGACAGGATGATTTCTCAGCCTCCAGCAGTAGAAAACCTCCCTTTCATATATTCCTAATGATAGGTATTGCTATTTGTTTCTTACAGCTGTCTCCGTGCTGACTATCGTCCATTTAGCAAAAACAGCCAGCAGTCTAATTGATTGATTGTTTGGCTGATTTTTCAACAGAAGCAGGATTTTGTATTTGAAAAGGAAATTTTTGCTGTTGGTCAGTGAGGAGAAGCTAAAAGAAAATTGGCTGAGGTATGACATCTCAGATATATGTTCTCATTTACAAATAGATAAATTTGTTCTAATTAGAGTCAAGGTTTCCAGGTATGCAGTCCCAGGGGAATTTGCAACCAAGAAGCTGTTCTCAAGGAAAAGGCTTCTTAAGTATCTAAGGCCAAAGACTGAGGTGATCAAAGGTGAAAGCCAGATTAAGTGCAATTTAGCACCTGCTTTGACAGATTACCACATGGATATATGATCGCCTCATAGGGTATAAATACGTGTGTGTGTGCGTATTAAATACAGACATAATTCGAGGAATAAATTCACTTTAATATTGAAAAGCTTGGCTCTAAAGGAAAATTATACTGCTACAAATCAAAGAGTGAATGTGAACTCTTACAGCTATTCTGGCAACGTCCTCTTGCCGACTCGTGCTCTGGAGTTGGAAGCGTACCCCGGGGCAAGCAGCCGGACTTCCCGCTGCAGTCAGTTCCTAGTTCTCTTCCTCAGCTGTAAAAGACAGCTTAGGTGACCCAACCACAGGCACAAAACATCTATTTATCTACACCGGCTGTTTCATTTCCATCACTACGCACAGTTAGTTAAGGCTGAACCGTAAAGCCAACCGCAGGTATCTATGGAGATGGTTCAATAAGCACACATCGCACCCACAGTCACAAACCTGTTTTCACCTGAGAGGCAAATGTGCCCAGCGAGTGTGGCTAAGAACAGTCTTGACATTTTCATTATGTTTAATAAAGCAAGAGGGCTGAGGAGAGAGGCTGAAAAGCCTGAGGAGGTGGAAGCCATGCAAAAGCTGCTTCCAAATGCATGTAAAATGGTTAGTGACTCTGGTGTCGCAGCAGTTTGACACTGAGCTGGCAGCCTAGGGTCTCCTGTACGCCAGTGCCTACGCCACGGGGCAAAGGACAACTTTCCTTGACTCATCAAGCCTGCTCCAATGAGCAGATAGTATTGAAGAAGTGGCAGAGTCTGGCACCGGCAGGACTGGTTTGTTTTCAGCGGTATTAGAGGCATTATATTCAGTTCCAAGTTATAGTGACATCTGCTTGGACTCAGATCCTCCTGAGGCTCTTACTTTGTATATTACTTACAGCACATTTCTTTTCTAGGGGCAAATGTCTAAAGATTTTGTAGCTTGCTTTTTCTTTTGTAGAGAAACAACTCCAGCATATAGAATAATCTCAGTGAAATGAAGGATAGAGGATAGAAGAGGGAAGGGTTAGAAAAAGAGCAGCTAGGAAAATATCAAACTTAGCTAACAATAAAACAAAGTGTCCAGATGATTTACAGTCACTTCTTTTCTGCACCTCCCTAGTGCCAATGGTTAAATATCAAGGGAGGAAATGGACCAAAACCTGTGATATGAACAGTTCCTCCCTGCTCCTCTACTAAGCTTCTAGAAGTTCAGCTCCAAACTTTGGAGCCTGTTCCTATTTGATATTAAACCAAAAATCCTAGCATTCACCAACGACGACATTCCTCAGCAAATCCCTCTGATGCTATGCTGTTTCCATCAGTTTGATGCCCATGCACACTTTCAGCCAACTTGAAGGCATACCTGTGAAAACCTAAGGACCTTCAGGACACCTTTTGCAGCTCAATACCTGCCCCCTGCAAGTCTCATTCCAAGGCTGAGTCCCAAATCACTAATTACAGCTAGAGAAAAAGAAGGGCCATGCCAAGGTGGAAATAGTTCAGTTAAGGAACCTATCTTTTGTCAACATGCAAGCACATCATGAATGTAGAAATGAAATTCTGAATCTGCATACTTTCCATTTACTATTGTTACTAGAAGATGCCAAAAAATCTGATGGGAGCTGTCCCACCCCACGTTTGTTCACTGCGTGCTCTAGAGAATGGTCAGCCTGCTGTCCCGGCCATCAGCACCTCTATGGCACTCTGCTCAGCTACCCCCTGGCGCTCATTTCTCTTTCAATTTTGTCAGCATAATTGCACATGAAGGGGTTCTTTAACCCAACTGTTGAAGTGATGAGAGCTACAAAAATAAACCTACTCGTAAAGTGTTGAGGCTGACCCAGATTACTGTGACAGAATTGGGTTAGGGAGCACCTCCAACCCGCAGTTATGTCGGCAGATCCAAAGCGGGGGTAATGTTTAGCAGGTTGGACAAGGACAGCTGGGGCACCGGGCTGCTCTGAAACTGGGTTCATCTGAGGCCAGAACAGCACATTAACCCCTGCTTTAAGTGGCACCTGCTGTGGAGAGAGCATCTCATTCCTTCATTGTGTGAACCCTTCAGGAGGCTTTTTGGTGACGACAGTGAAGCTAAAAGAAGCAGTGGAAAGAGGAACAGGGTGAGGAGATGGTAACAGAGGTGAGGGTTGCCCTTGCTCTGAGACCTAGGCAAAGGAGCCTTCTAAGTTGCATCCAAGTAAGAGAAAAGCCCTCTTTCTTTTGCCAAAACTTCAGAAGGGGATGCTGTTTTTTTTCAAAGCAACAGAAGCTCCAAGCTAGCAATGAACTCTGCCACCTCACTGAACACCTCTGAACTCCATCCCTCACTCAGCATCAGCAGAAATTTCCCCCACTGCTAGCTCCCGCTACAGCAGCCACTTGAGTCCGTGAATGTCAGACCCCATCACGTCCCTGCAGCCTGACATTGGTCACACAGTAGAAAAGATTATTGCCAGGATAAGGAAGATTGTTAGAAAGAAAATGAAGCTCCCGTTTCTTGGAAGCCTTCTTCTGTGGCAGGTTATTAATCAAATGGTATCAGAGGTGAACGTTTTTTCCATCAGAAATGGAGCAACAGACAGAGCCTGTGCATTTCTCATTTCCGATAGGGCTGGGGGAAGAGCAGGAAAACCGAGAGTGGAAAGCAACCATCCATCTGCCAAGGTACATCTGTATGTCTTTGTGGAAAGAGGGCGTATGTCAGGTCTCTCCCATTAGGCCTAGCTTGGGAGAGGAAAGGAAGATAGGCAAGAAAAGGCAGAAAGGCCAGCTCTGTTCCTCAGGACTACCTGGAACATCCCTGGCAGCGTGCTGCTGGTGACAGAGGTGTCATGCCCAAAGACTCCCTCTCAAGAGAAGTCACCGCAGGCTGGCCATGTGGTCAGGGAAAAGCCTTCCTCAGCACTGGAACAGAACTAAGACATGACATGAAGTGGAAGTTATTTGTATGTGGAAAACAAGTTGCACTAGCTTAACAAAACCCTGCAATTATGCTGCATATTCTGGACATGACCTCTCAGCTGTTCTTCACCAATAACGTGTTTATATGGTGATACAAAGCCCTCCTGTTTTAGGGTGCTGGTTCTGTAGTAATCCCTGGAAAGGCTGAACTTTGGGTCATACTGAAACAGGGCCGCTATCCTGTAACTGATTTAAAGCACTTATTCTTAGCAGCACTCCCTGAGGTCTTGGCTTTACAACACGATTCAGGTAATGAGAGCAAGGTGATCAGGGTTATTAATAGACATCACGTCTAGGTGGAAAATTGGAAGCTGAGTGTAAACGTGAATGTCTCCCTTAACTGAATTTTCCCTGTGAGCTGGCGAAAGGACTGAAGTTTGAGGCAGAATCATTCTCATTTCCAGTAATATTGTATTGATTTACTTCACATAATGCAGTTCAATAACTCATCCTCCAAATAGATGAAACTTCAGCTCCATATAAATAGGTATTAATCTCAAGTAAATTACTGACGAGTCTTAATTAAGCAATAAGACAGAACAGCCCATATAGTCAGGCTGATTAATGGCACACCTTGGACATGCAATGAGGCACAAGGCAAACTGAAGTGCTTCCAGTCTGCTCATGGCCTGGAATTCACCAGCAGAACACAACTCCAAATCCCCTCAGGGTGTGGGCACAGCCAAGGGCTTGGCTCTTGCTTCAGCCATGACCACAACTTCCAATTGCTTGCTTCACAGAAAATAGGGCAGGAACAGAGGCCCTCAGACTCTTCCAAAGCAGCAGGCCATATGATTGCATTGCTGTTTGCACCTCTCTTAGGCATCCAAACCCAATATGCCAGTAAGAGCGGCAGCAGCATGGGAGAAGCTGTAGAAGGGAAGAAACTGACCAAGTTGAGAGGTATGAATCTCTGGAACACATCACTTCAGAGAAAAACATTTCTGCACATTTCAGAGGACATCGTTCCGGTTCTGTTTATGGCACTGTAAATTAGAAGGGACTCCACGGAGGTCAACAGAGCCAAAAGAGTGTGAAATCAATGCAAAGGAGGGAAGAGGGGGAAAAAAGCTCCGTATGTTTCTCTCCTTACACATCAGCATCAGAGCCTGCTTCCTGGTGTATGAAAGCATGCTGCAGCCCTTTATATTTCCCGCTAGAGAAGCAGACTATTAGCATACAGCTGCACCCCTTAGGAGAGCAAAACAGAAAGAACTGGAGGTTTGGTGGAGTGTTTTTCTGTTTTTTTCTACAACAGGCAATATAAAACGCACAGAAGAGGGAGACACTACAAAGCGGGTTCTCAGCTACAGTAATTCAGTGCAGCTCCATTGTAGTCAGTGGAGCTATACTGATTTACACTAGTGGGTTCATTTACATCCGTCTCCCCCCAGCCCTCTCTCTCCTCGTGTCTGGAGAGGTTGAAAGCAAGTGCTGAAGAGAAAATGACATAGAAGGCCAAAGAAATTCAAGTGGCAGAGAACCTTACAGAATGAGAATGCACCAATGTTCAGCAACGCAAAGACTACAGGACCAGGGAGGGAAAAGGGAGACAGAGGACGTTCCCAGGAAACTGAAGTTTCCAGTGGAAAAGGCATTGCATCTGGACACTCTGGAACTGCTAGCGCCACTTCTGAGCCTCGTCTGAGAAGGGATGAACGCAGTTTTAAGAAGTAAGTAAATGAAGGGCTTCCACCCCACTCTACAGGCTGAGATTACGAGTTCACAACTATGGGATCCCACTGGTTACAGGTTTCCATTTCCTCCCTGCTCGATGTCTGCCCAGTTTCCTGTGTGCTGTGGCTCAGCATGCCCCTTCCCCACTGTCCTCTCCCTGCTTCGCGAGGATCCCTCCCAGTGACCACCACAGCACCTGCCTGGCATCTCCTTATGTTCCTTCCCTCCTTTCCTGGTAAACTCCTGCATCAGAGATTTTGTGGGCTGCACATAAAGGCAGGAGAGAGGTGAGCGAAGAAAAGAGCCACTGGCCATCAATTATCAGCACTAAAGACTTCAATCCCATGGATAATGGCCCTTGCTGATGAAAGTACCAATCCTGGCTATCAAATCACTTCCCAGCTTAACAGTAATCTCTCTGTGTGTCCTGTTTACCTCTCTGATACAACTGGAAACATCCAGAGTGGAATGAACTGGAAGCTTTGTCAATGAAAATCAGAGCTTTCAATCAAATTAATATGGCAGGACGCTACCTGGCACAGCCGGGGCCCAACCAGGTCACTTGTTCTACCATGGTCTGCCTCTGACAGCACAAAGCTCTGGCTGGAGTGAGGTGGGCAGGCAGAAGTCAGCAACCTCCTCAAGCAGCTCTGCAGAGTCCAGCAGACAGCCTGAATCACAGCACCCAGAATGGGCTTGAGCATGTCAGAATGGACCTGAGCATGTCATGATGCCATGCTAACTTTTTTCCCAAACACCAGCACTTGTTGTCGGGTTTTTTTACACAAATATCAGAGTAATAGATTGCATATTAGGAATCTTTTTTCTCTTTCAGTATTCACTCTGCACACTCAACCGCTCTCCATGCACATACTCGCAACATTTGAGCCGCTAGCAGTCCAGCGATACCCATCCTTCAGAAACCCTCTAGGGCAAACGTAAGTAATACCAGCCAAAAGTGCTTTGGGTAGTGCACCTTTTAGTCTGGTTCACTGATGTAAATGAACTCTGTCAGGGGAAAAAAAATGTTTGTTTTCATGCTTGATGTTGGTATAACTGCAGTTGCCATAAAAATATAGCTGGAAATGTCACAGCAGAATCACACCCTGACTGACAATGAAATACCAGCCAACGTTTCTAGCATAAATCTTGCATAAAGAAAGTGCCAAGGTTAAATTTCTAGGGCAAAGGGAAGCAGGCAGACCCAGCAGGCAAGAATTTAAAAGAAAAGAAGGAAAAAAGGCACCTAAGGAGAAAACAATTCTATTATTAAATGGATATTCATTCACGTACATCAACTGGCAGCACTGTGTCCCTTTAGCAGTCAGTCGCAGAACAGCAAGAATTGCTATGTCTGTTTAAGGTCTCTGGATGAAGCTGCCAATTGTTGAATGGAAAAAGCTCCAACAAAAATATTTAGTTTTGGCGGAGACCAGGCCACCTACGAGGCTTTCCATTTCTCTTTCTTCTTCTTCTCCCTCTCCCAGCCCCCAATTTTGCAGCCATCAATTTACCAGTAGCAGCTGTGATTGTCTGAGACATGCAGGGAGGCATAAGAAGACCATCCTGTAGCTCATGCCAATGCTGTTAGTTCAGGAATATTACAGGATTATTTTTTAAGTTCCTCCTGTAGTATGCAAGGCTGGAATCAAAAAAAAAAAAAAAAACAACTTAAGAGGATTTTCATGCAGTGTGTTTGTTATTCATTTTTTTGTTGCCACAGCATGGGGGATTTGTGTGCATTTAAGATATCAACTCAACTATGTTGCCTTCACTTCATTACTTGTGTTTGCCAGCTGATGGGATGCCAAAGTGAAGCGCGTGAATCAAAGAAGATTTAAAGTAAATACCACTTAGAATATGGGGCAAACAATGTAATATAGCAAGGTGGCTAGAGAAGGGGGGCAGGAGGGAAGGAAAAGGAGGAAAAAGGGTATCATGTGCCATCTTAATAGACAGTGCCTCTCCAAAAGACTAATGAGTGGATAAACCAGCTGTCCTGACAAAAATCATCTCAAACGGTGCCAGAGACTTATGCTGTCATCAGCCCCTTCCTCCAGAGGGACTGCTGCACTCAGGTTTTATTTGGCTGTATCTTTTGTTGTGCTAAAAAGGGGTTCCAAGCATTAGTTCTCCTCAGGAGGATAACCACAAATAAACTACTGCACCGTGCTGTTAATTGTTTTGTCTCATTTGCACCATTCCGTTACCAGGTTGGCCTTACACCGCGTGCTCAACAGACTTGTCTCAAGCTCTACTACAGCAATGTACACATGCACTGGAGATTTTCCTTTCGTCTGCTCATTCTCAGCCTTTTCTTTACAGGTACTAAGAAGGTAAAGACTCACACCTAGATGCCTGAGATATAAGCACCACTTAGGTGTTCTGTGTCCTACCAGATTTTTTTGGACAGCCCTATTCAGCTAGATCACATGTTATTCACATGGCAGAGCTCTGCTCAAGGCCAAGCATATGGCATTACCTTCACTGTTATCTAGCCAGAAAGGTAAAATCTACCCTCACACACCTACTCAAAATTTTGCTTGCCAAGGAGACTGTCAGCAGACAGTAGCAAATGTTTTAGAAAAAGGAATGAGACATCCCGTTGTTGAAAATCACGAAATAACTTGGATCTTGAACAATTGACCTCTATGAGGGGCTGCCACTATCTGCACTTAAGGCTCTTCAAGGTTAAGGTCACTTGTTTTCACTCTTTTAAATAGTGAAACAATATTTTGGCTATGTGAACACACCACAG